>RCUC01124220.1:0-21558 GCA_003697995.1 Taxidea taxus jeffersonii | reverse complement strand
TGTGTGTGTGTGTGTGTGTGTATGATAGCAACATGAGAGACCTCCATTAATCTCTGAAATCTCATATTATCAATGTATGAAGACAGAAACATCAGAAATCAAACTCCCATGCAGCAGGTAGAACTTGTGTAAGAATGTAGCTCCTGGGCCATGACAAATCATGTAAGGTCTTCTTTTAGGCAAAAAGAGGTCACACCTTACAACCTGATGACAACTTACAATTATTAGCTGGATGATTTATATAGTATCATGGAGAGAAAGTATGAGAAATGACCATACAGGTATTACCAATATGCGCTTCCATGATTCAATTTCAAATGCTGGACCTACTATGCATTAGGAAGTATAGTGGGTGCCGGCAGGAATAGACGTGATTGAAATAAATCTTTGCTACAAGAAGCTCACTCTCTAAGAAGAGTATTAAACATATAATAGAACACTTTCATCAAAATCCTTAAGCTCTGCAACAGTGGTGAGGACTAAGTAGCACAGTGAGCC
This sequence comes from Taxidea taxus jeffersonii, assembly GCA_003697995.1. NCBI lineage: Eukaryota > Metazoa > Chordata > Mammalia > Carnivora > Mustelidae > Taxidea > Taxidea taxus. The sequence continues at coordinate 21,060 of RCUC01124220.1, read as the reverse complement.
TGAAAAGGATGATGGATCTAAGAATAATGCTTCACATTCTACAGTGGGGACTTTAACAAATGAGTAAGATTTCCCAGGTGGACACACACACAAAACAAACCTACAGGTGGGAAACATGTAAAGGAATAGTAGAGTGAAGCCACATAGAACTTTCACAGAACCAAAAATAATTCTATGTAAACCCATATTTGAACAGGTAAAATTAAGCATCTGAGAGATTACTGGGTAATGATGGGATGAGCTCTAGACAGAAGCCAGAAGTCTTGAATTTAAGGTCTGGCCATGACATTTTGTAGGTGTGTAAAACTCTGCAAACAAGCCAGGCTCTCAGGTCTTCCATTTCCTCTTCTGTAGAGACAACAGTGCCCATGCAAACACTGGAAGTACACAAGCCAATCCAACCCAAATTCGGGGACTGGTGCCTTTTGGGGAAGTGAAGTGTGCTGCTGAGTCATGAAGGATGAGAAGGTGGGATAAAAGGTCTAGGCTGAGACAAGCTGGGGTTTGAGTGTGAAAGAGAAACGATGAAACTTTTGAAGAATTACAAGTTTAATATGGCTGTTACCTGAGGTAGCAGTAGTGCAATTAAGGCTGTAGGGGAAAACCCTGAGCTGGGATTTCAGTGGTTGGGCTAATGGTGAAGTACCAAAGTTTTTTTGTTCCTTTATGTTTTGCTGGGGTTTATTTTGCTTTGACTTTATTTCTTTTTTAAAGATTTTATTTATTTATTTGAGAGAGAGAGAGAGAGAGAGAGCAGAGAAGAGGGAGAGGGAGAAGCAGAGTCCCTGCTGAGCAGGGAGCCAGAAGTGGGGCCCAGCATGGGACTCGATCCCAGGACACCTGAACCAAAGGCAAATGCTTAACTGACTGAGCCACCCAGGTGCCCCAATTTTGCTTTGACTTTGAAGCTGAGAAGTAACTGGATCAGATTAGCCTTTTAAAAAGATGGATTATGCTGCAGGTTGGGGAATTAATTGGAAGAGAGTCAAGGTGGATTCCAACATACAAAGAGAGCAGTTTCAGTCAAGCAGATGAGACTTAAAGGTGGATTGGACTAAGGCAGTAGAAATGGAATACTCTGGTTTTTCTTCAGATCACATGAATCTATTGCCTTTTTCCCAAGGATCTTAGTTATGGCCACCTCTTCTCACTGTTTACTTTTCACATTGCAAAAGTTTCTATTTCTTGGGCTGGTTCTTGTTTCTTGCTCTTACTTAATTCTACCTAGATTCATTTTTAAAATTTGTTCTGAGTATCTTTCACATCAACACAGGAACTTCTTACAGTATTATGCAGATACAAAGTTTATTCAGAGATGTAAATGAGTGTCACCCTTATGGTGACAGCCAAGAGAAAAATAGCATTTGTTCTCACTTGCAAGGCCTATTTGATTGGCTTGGAAAATTTTTTCCTAGTGTCTGTAGACTTCAACAGCAACTTTTACACCAAGCAATGTTTTCACATATCTACTCCTTACTTTATCTGACAAACTCACATTTTGAATTTTTATTGCTCTGTAGGGTGTATGTCTTTATTCAACAAACACAAATGTTTTAAAAGCCACTGGCTCCACCAGGATTACACTTGTGCTAGAAGAACAGGGTCATCAAGGTTATACCAAATTGCTCCATGATGGATTATCCTAGACAGCATTTCCCAAAATCTTTATACAGTATGTCACAAGCAAGTCAAAGGTCATGCTACTCTTCTACTGGGCCCTCTATCTCCAGATGCTCACTCTTACTCTGGGTTATGTACCAGAAGAAGTAGGAGATTTTAACAGAGTTTTCACATAAGTCACATGAAAAGAATGCAGGCACCTAAATTACAACTGTAGCATTGTCTAAGAACCTAGCAACAAACATCAAATCAAAGGCAAGCTAAGATATAAAATAAAAGAATGGCAAATATTTAGTGAAATGTGTTTCTTTGATTTGGAAAAGTGTGGAGAATGCCTTCAAGTTGACTTATTATGTACAGAAAGTACAACAGTTATTTTGGCACATGAAGAAATAGTGCTAAAACCATGTTGCTTTCATTTCTAAGAATTATTGTGCTTTCTGGGGTTTTCTTTTATTGTGACATGGCATGATCTCTCCCTCCTAACAATTTCATATGGTTTAAAGATCTCCCATATCCAATTTTATGTCTTAATGTTATATAGAAATTAATTCTAAAATTAAAGTAAAAATACTATTTGACACTTAATAATCTCATTTCACTTCAAAGATAGGAAAACATCATATTTTGAAACTATTTTGCAAACTATCTTCAATATACTAATTCTAATAGCAGCTACTCTAGTTGTACACAATAGATTTTTAAAACTCTTGAGTTAACCGGCATAATACCTTACTTATATAAACCAACCTAATCTCACAAAATAGGAAATAGGAAAAATCTTTTGTTCACTTCTAAGAGACACAGCATGTAAACTACTGTTGTCAACCATTGTGTCAAAAATTGCTCTTTTATCTCAGTGCAGGAAGAAATAAGTTCATACGTATATTCCTAAACAACCAGAATGATAATTTGCATTTGTAAATAAGAATGAGTTAACATCCTTAAGTATGTATTTGTACTAATTCTATTTTTCTATCATCAGAATGAGACACAAAATTAGAAAAAACTTTTAAGTTTACATCTTTATATTTTACCATATTTTAATACCAGAGTTGAAAACATTAGATATTTTATATAGTTTTGCCATACAGAAACAATCTGTGTTTTCAAATTTCAAATTATACATTAAATGTCATCTTTAATTTTTTTATTAAAATGACTCTATAAAGTCATCAAAGAGTTTGTTTCTTTTAGTGAGTTGGGGGAAACTGAAGGGGGAGACGAACCATGAGAAACTGTGGACTCTGAGAAACAAACTGAGGATTTTGGATGGAAGGGGGTTGGGAAGTTGGGTGAGCCTGGTGGTGGGTATTAAGGAGGGCATGGAGCACTGGATTTGGTGCATAAACAATGAATTTTCGAACACTGAAAAAATAAAACTAAATTAAATTTAAAAAGGAGTTTGCTCCTTTTATGTATTATTAGACTCCATTCTTTTAAAGAAAAAGAGTTAAAGCAGCACTTCAAAATGTGAAATAAATCATTCATGCTATGTATTTGATTTATAGCATGTTTTATAACAGCAAGAACTTAAATGTGCATGTGATTCCAAGAGGAAGAAACCTTCAAGTAACCATTAGGACAGTGATTCTAAAGAAGTTGATCTCCCTGTGCTATTCCCTAGGCCGATCAACCCCTTCTAAGCTTTATATCCTCCATGAGTTGATCAAATGCTTGTATTGACTAGACACTGCCCAGAAAAATACAAAGGACTTACACTGGTGGGGTGGGTGGCAGGTTGGGGTTTGCAGAAATTGCAGAACAGTTAGGAACACATACCTGGAATGACTATTACCTCTTCAATCCCTGCTGTACGATTTGCTACATGTATGATCTGGAGCAAGTTACGTAACCTTTCTAAACTTCAGTGTCCTAATCCATCATTCAGAGGTCATAACTGCACCTTCCTCTTAGGTTTACTGTGAAGTTTCAATAAAATAATCCACACAACACATTTGATAGAGTACTTGGCACAAAGTTTAATTAGGTCAGGTACTAGAGATGCTAATCAAACAAAAGGCATAAGACTAGTGAAGTCCAAAATCGCTTCTGGCTGGAAAGTTCTAGAAGCTCAGCTTTATCTCCCTGAGAACATCAATTTTGTAGTTAGAGAATGAGCAGAGCACATACTCCTTAGTGCAATATCTGAAAACATATATATATATATATATATATATATATGTAAGTTAAAAGTGGAGTAGTGATCTAAATATGTCCCTCTCATTCACTTTATGGAGAAATAGAGTTGGTCTATTTTGAAAACACACCAAAAGGAGAGAAACTAGTTAAAATCTCAGAGAAAATTAGTAGCAGAATTGCTTCCTTATAATCTACAATTTAATTCACTGTTCTTTGGAGATATAGTATGTATATTCACCTGTAAAAAACAATTTATAATCCAATAGTAGGAAACTTGTTCTATAGAAATCTCTGTGGGAAGATTTGCCATATTATTCTAGACAATTCTTACCTTGAGGGCAAAGACAATAATGGTAAATATTTACAATTATTTATCGAGAAGGTACTATGTGCCAGGAACTACACTAAGCATGTGGCATATACAATCCAGTATAATTTTCATTAAAATTCTGTCATGAACGCTGAGAAAAATTAAGTAATTTTCTTGCATTTGCACAGTTAAGAAGAGGTAGAACTAAGATTCAAATCCAGGAGTCATGCATCCAAAAAATCCTGCCCTTCCACTAAGCTGCATAACTCCCTTAGTAATCCCTGAACAAGTTTGATCTCACCTGTGACAAGACACAGCCTATACATTCAACCTGGCATCCAAGACCAAGGTTACATAAGTGGTGTCACTGGAACCACCCATGTTGTCAGTTCATGGTTTTATCACACTTGTTTTAAGATTTTTTTCTTCTGTGGAGTATAAGAAATAACACGGAGAACATGGGGAGATGGAGAGGAGAAGGGAGTTGGGGGGAGATTGGAGGGGGAGACGAACCATGAGAGCCTGTGGACTCTGAGAAACAAACTGAAGGTTTTGAAGGGGCAGGAGATGGGAGGTTGGGTGAGCCTGGTGGTGGGTATTAAGGAGGCACGTATTGCATGGAGGACTGGGTGTGGTGCATAAACAATGAATCCTGGTACATTGAAAAGAAATTTAAAAAAAAAGATTTTTTTTTCTTCTTATGATGGGAAAAACAGTGATATCAAACAGAAGATTTCTCTTCATTTGCAAAACAGAAACACGGGAAATTTAGCCAACACCAGACAATTATGCCAACCTCATTATTGTTACCCAAATTGTGTTACAAGAGAAATGCTTTTCAATGAAACAGCAATTCCATTGCCAAGTTTGATTTGGTCTCTCAAGTTTCTAATAATATGCTTACGGTACCAATCATCTTTGTTCCTTTTCTAATTTCTGACCGCCTGTACTGAAACTAATCATCATTTCCCTTCATGCACATTGGTCTAAAGCAAGGCTTGCTGAAAAGACTTGTGGTCACTTTCACTGGTCACCTGGGATCTGAGAAAGTAACTGAGTAGAGATCTATTCCATGTCCAGTCCATCTGTGTTGATCAGCACTTATGTTTTTACTTCAGGATAACAAAATGACGTTGCCTAGTTGAAGTTCACATATTTCTAAGCTCATCTCAGCTCATTTACAAACAGGAGAGGTATGAGTCTGATGAGCAATGGCTATGAAGTGTCGCTCAATATATATTTCTTCTTATTACAGAAGAGCCAGCCCACAGATCTTTAGCTTGTTTTCAGTGCTCAAGGTATAGTTTCTTTTGAGGCATCAAGATTTTTAATACTAAGTGAAAATGTAATCTGAAAGCAGTGACAGAAATTTCATAACTTAAAGAACTTATTCTTGCACATTTTATTTTTTCCTCACATATTTTAGACATCCTTTTAAGCAGAAAGCCAAGTCATTGTGCAATAGTAATGATAAAAAAATAAGCTGTCATTAGTAAACATGCTAATGAATATACAGGTAAAAATCCTACAAAGATCTGCACAAGTATTCACAGAATTTTCCATTTCATTCACCTTACATTTATTTACATCTATTTATTATAACTCTAATATGTGCCAGGCGTCATACTTGGCATTGGAGATACAGAAATGAACAAAGCAGACATTATGTCTGCCCTTCCGCTGACCCCTGGTATAAATGATAAAGAGGAAAAATACTCTAAGTAAATTCCTTTATCATAAACAAAATGATGAATACAGTGAAAATTATAAAGGTCTCATTTATGTGAACTTATTGCCAGAAAACTAGAAGCAAACAAAACAAAAAACAAACAAAACAAAACAAAAAAACCAATGGGTCTTCATGCACCAGTATTTGTACACAGACAGCAAGGTTTAATAGAATTTTTTAATTTTAGAATAGAAGACATGTCAAATGCAGTTTACATTTCTCAGCCAGTAATTATATTTTCTTACAAGTGGCTATTACATTTTTAGAGACAGACACAACAAATAATAAAAGGTTTTATTTGAGAGGAGAAACAAGCATGGTGTTTTTTTTTTTTTCAGATGAAAGGGGTATAATAAATTTATGAGACCTCACATACAGCTATAATATAATAAATTAGAAGGATTAATAGAATTGTGAGCTACAGTAACCTGCACTAGTAGAATGCCTATTTTATGGAGCTCGATAATACAGTTTATCATTGACTCCATGGGAATTCCCACAATATATTAGCTGTGGTGTAACAATAAAGCACACACAGTAAGGGGCATGTCCCTTTTGACACACATTCTCTTCCCACACTTATTTTACCAGGGAAACAACTCTGGTGCAGTTTAATTAAACTGCACTGCAATGAATTAGTCCAGGTCTTAGCCCTCTGACAGAGAGGGGTCTGGCAGTACCACAGGGGTTTGTCCCCTCGTGATACCCGAGAAACCTCAGAAAACCTGGGAAAGAAAGTGTAGGGTCCCTCAGATGACAGTGTCACTGGGCAAGCCTAGAGCTGTCAATCAGTTCACTTAAGGAAGCACTCATCCCTTTGGACAACTTTTTATATTTCCCCATTTGTTGACTAAGGGTCAATCTTTTGCGAAGCCTCTAAATGCCTTGGGAAGGTTATGTTCCATGTCCCTAGCTGGGGAGCAGACCATCATGGCTCACTTTAAACACAAAGAGCCTTGCTATTTTAAGGTCCACTGTGTATTCATAGCTAGCTTTGGAAAGGCAGCCAGAAAGTAATAACTGGAAATAAACTTAGGATGATGATGAGTTCAAATAAACTCCATTGGAAATCAGATATGAATAAAAACATTTTCCTTCAACGTAAACACTCTCCACTAAACATGATCTAGACTATCCAAGATGGAAGTGTATTACAGGAGATATGTTATTTCCCCAGAGTTTCAGATCAACAGTGTAGTAAGTTTACACCCCCCAATGACACAGAAAATCTTGCATTATTGATGAATATGCTTATTTTATCTGAACACTGTTTATTAATTTATGAGGGAGTTTTGGAATTGAAAGATAAAAATTTACAAAACAATTACATTTTTAATAACTGCTTCGAGCTAGATACATTGAATATTTAAGTGAACCAACACAAAGACCTCAAAAGAATTTATTAGACAATGGCAATTAGATCTCTAATAACTTGGCTCCGCTGGAATTACTGAGCTCCATTTAGATGCCAGACATGGCACCTTAGTGATGGGTACACCATGTCGCCACCCTGCCTTTGGCTGGGGACCCTGAGAAATGACAGTCCCATTAGGTGTCATGTAAAGCAGCTGACCTCACACTCTCAGCACTTGATCTTTGCACTGCAAGTGACCATTTGTCACTGTTGCCCAGAGATGGGACTCAGGTGACTCAATGTCATCACTGCCTTTTCAAAAGAATAAGACAGTTAAAAGTTTTTTTCCTAGTCTAGTACAGAAGACGCAAATTTGCCTAGGAAAATGGATAGGCAAATTAAAAGCAAGGAATCCACTTCTTTACTCATAGAGAATATGCTTTCTAATCATTACAAAAATTATCCAGGTTTGAAACATTTTGACCAAAGGGGGAAAAAAGGAGATTCATGGTCGCCTGAAAACTTTTCCCATTACAGTCTTTATCCCAAGCAGGTAACAGACAATAAAAGTATTTCTACCAGAACGAACACATTAACATAAAGTACCCACAGAGGCTCATTCACAAAACACAGTGTTTCTCTTTCCTTCTCAAACAGGGCTTCGTTTTCTGTAAATTGCAACTTACATATAGAAAAATCTTCACCACAGTATTTTCAAGCTATGAAGATAATATTCTCTCCTCTATTTGTTGTGTCTCTAGAAATCCCAGAATTCGAGCTAGCTAGTTAAGAGATAAGCTCCTCACATTTCTAGTCTTCTGGAGCCTTTACACCTCTAGTGATTCTGAAACCTCTGTGTTGATTTCATAGTAGTAGCTATTGCGCTAACAATCATTGCAGGCAGGCACTGTGCTAAGGGGTTTACATAGTATATTTCATGAGTGTGTCATTTTATTCTTTTATGAATGTGTCATTTTCATTCCCACTAGAAACATGAGAGTTTGGTATTGCTGTCCTTTTATAGATAAGTAAACTGTGAGTTAGCATTGTTATTTTCCCAAAAGCAGCAGAGTAGATTCAAACAGATTAATTCTAATTTTAAAATAGACGTTGTTAAAAGTGTCTGGCTTGTTGGATCAGTAGAGCATGCATCTTTTGATCCCTGGGTCACGAGTTTGAGCCCCACGTTGGGTGTAGAATTTACTTTAAAAATAGAATCAGAGGCACCTGGGTGGCTCAGTGGGTTAAAGCCTCTGCCTTCAGCTCAGGTCATGATCCCAGGTTCCTGGGATCCAGTCCCGCATCGGGCTTTCTGCTCAGTGGGGAGCCTGCTTCCTCCTCTCTCTGCCTACTTGTGATCTCTGGCTGTCAAATAAATAAATAAAATCTTTAATAAATACATAAATAAATAAAAATAGAATCAATAAATTTACCCTCATCTGGGGGCACCTCGCTAGTTCCATCAATGGGGCATGTGACTCTTGATCTTGGGTGGTGAATTCAAGCTCCATGTTGAGGGTACAGTTTACTTAAAAAAAAAAAAGTTTAAAATAGATACTATTAAATTCTTAGCTATACTTATCTCTCAAAATTAAAAGTTTGGAGATCTTTTCTCAGTATAAATATTTCCATATTGTGTCCTATTTGAAAAATATCTAATTTTTTTCAACAAGATTTTTTTTAAGATTTTATTTTTTTAAGTAATCTCTACATATAATATGTGGCTTGAATTTATAATCCCAAGATCAAGAGTCATATGTTCCACCAACTGAGCCACCAACTGAGCCAGTCAGGTGTCCCTCAACAAGACTCTTTTTTTTTTTTTTAAGATTGATTTATTTATTTCAGAGAGAGAGAAAGGAGTGGGGGAGGAGCAGAGGGAGAAGAAGAGAAAGAATCTCAAACAGTCTCCCTGCGCAGGGAGCCTGACATGGGTCTCCATGGAGCTCAGCATGGGGCTCAATCTCATGACTTTGAGATCATGACCCTTCGATGCTTAACCGACTGAGCTACCCAGGTACCTCACTCCTCAACAAGATTCTTAAGAGATTAAGTTATTTTTTTAATCCATCTTGACCATCCTACTGTGTAATGACAGAGGCTAAAATATTCTTCTATTTGAAGAAGCAACTTTATTATTTATTCAAACTCATGTTTTCTTAGAAATGATACTGTTCACATGCACTGTATTCTTGCTTTCTTCGGGTACCTGTGTCTCCCTTGGAGTTTCTTTCCACTAGACACAATTCTGACACAAAAAAATAAGGTATTGCCTGAATTGTCAAAGGAAGAAACAATTGAAACTCAAAGTTATGATAAGCTACCTGTTACTATATTCCTCCCTATTATTCTGTCCCATCTCCTGGCCCAACCCTTGATTAGAAGAAATTGGATTGATTTACAGTTGAAAATATAATTTAATCACTTAAATTTATTGGAATTAGAATGGCAAAACCTGTAGTTTGGTGAATCCAACATCACAGTTTCAGTATCCATGGCCCTTGCTTTCCCAATTTATTTTACATTCCCATATTATCCCAGTTTATAGTATTTATGAAAAATAAGTTTGTATCACCCCTTAAACTTTTTATTCTGAAATGCCAAACATAGCAACGAAAAATAAAATTTTTTACAACCTCAATGTTTCCATATATTTAGAACTAATATATGGCTGATTTTGAACATGCTACCTTTAAAATAAAATATAATTTAAAGGTATTAAAAATATTAAAATGCTAAGTACAACTATAACAGAAAGACAAATCCATAGCTGATGTCAAATGAAAGAAAGAAACATCCAGGCACCAGGAAGGAACCCAAACAAGTAACTTACAAGAAATCAGTCAGACAAAAATAGAGGAGTTACATGATCTAGGGGCCAGAAGTTAAAATTTAAATTTCCATACAGGGATGAGAGATGTGGCCTTGAGCACATATACTTATAAAGAAGTAGAAATGAGACTTTTCATGAAGTTAGGACACCAGTGGGGCTGCCCCTTCAATTAAGATAAACATTCTACCCCAAATTTCCAGAGATGAAAAAGGACACTGTCTCTTCCAAAGGCCATAAGAAGATTTAAAAAGCAAAAATTCATCTGTGAAAGTGAAGATTCAGCTTATGTTATCTTATGGCATAAGAAACTTTAAGCCAAAAAACTCATCATGAAGATTCATTCCTAACTCTTAAATTTGAAACACCCAATAGAGGAAAATGCAAAACTACTCTGTATCAACATTGTAGAAATCTAGGTTGATGGTTATTTTCCTCAGCATTATTCTCTGGCCCTGGACAAGGATATACACAATCATCAATAAAGCTGACCTAAACTCCAAATTACAAATCGTAAGAGGAAATACTCCAACATGAATACAGTAGGCAATACAACAAACAGGGAGATTAGAACCCAAGAGCCTCAGGTAATAACATAATATGAAAGGAGTCCACCTGGTGGGTTCAGTCAGAGCATGTGACTCTTGATCTCGGGCTTATGAATTGGAGCCCCACATTGAGTGTAGGCTTAATTAAAGAAAACAAATCCTTTTTAAAAAGTAATATGAAAGAAACTAGAAAATAAGATTATTTTAAATTATTAAGAAGATAACAAAAACTCTAAGGAAAGAACAACATTATTTAAAAAATCAAGATATAGGAAAAAATGAATAGAACATAGAACTTTTGGGGCAAAAAAGAAAAATTTTAGAATTAAACATTGAAATTAAAAATATAAAGGATGGGGCAGATGGATGGCTCAGTGGGTTAAGCCTCTGCCTTCGGCTCAGGTCATGATCTCGGAGTCCTGGGATAGAGCCCCGAATTGGGCTCTCTGCTCAGCGGGGAGCCTGCTTCCTCCTCCCTCTGCCTGCCTCTCTGCCTACTTATGATCTCTCTGTCAAATAAATAAATAAAATCTTTAAAAACTATATATATAAAGGATGAATTAATAACAGAGTACCTGGAGCTGCTGAGGTTTAGATTAGAGAACTGGAGTGTAGTTCTGAGGACATGACCCAGGGGTAACAGAGTGAAAGAAGTGAAGGAATAGGATATATGAAAGCAAACAGAAGAAACATGGAAAATAAAATGAAAATGTTCCACATATATAGGAATTCCAGCAAGAGAAAATAAAAAGAATATAGTCAAAACACATTCAATGAAATGATGTTGTTGTTGTTTTAAGATTTTATTTATTTATTTGTCAGAGAGAAACAGAGAGCACAAGCAGGGGAAGTGGCAGACAGAGAGAGAAGCAGGCTCCCCTCTGAGCAGGGAGCCCAATGTGGGACTCTATCCCAGGACCCTGGAATCACTACCTGAGCTGAAGACAAACACTTAACAGATTGAGCCACCCAGGTCTCCCCAATGAGATTATGTTTGATAGTATTTTATAATTAATGAGTGACAAGAATCGTTTGATTTAAAAATCACAAAGAGGGGGATGCCTGGGTGGCTCAGCTCATTTAGCATCTGACTTTGGCTCAGGTCGTGATCTCAGGGTCCTGGGATCAAGTCCCACATCAGGATCTCTGCTCAGTAGGGAGTTTGCTTGTCCTTCTGCCTGTCCTCCCCCTGCTTGCACTCTCTGACAAATAAATAAAATCTTTAAAAAAAAAAAAAAAAAAGGAAAATCACAAAGAGCCCAAAGCACAGTAACAACACAAGCCTACCCCAAAATACCTCTTGCTGGAACTGTAGAATATCAAATCACAAAGAAAATATTAAAAGGAACCAGAGAGAAAAGGCAGGAATATAATTAGACTGTCAATAGACTTAAAATGAGCTAAAAAAGAGGCCAGAAAATAATGTTCAAGAAAAATAACAGTCAACCTTGAATTAGATAATTAGCTCACATATCACTGAAAGGTATGAATGAACAGGTTATAGGAAATACAAGGAATAGAGTAATAAGTTAATTGACACCATAAGGAAGTAACCAAACAAATTCAATAAGTGGGTCACTCTCAAAACAACTGGTCTGATATCTTCAAAAAATCAATGTCATGAAAATAGTGAAGGCATAGGCCTTATGCCAGATTTAGAAGATTTAAGAGACATAACAAATAAATGCAATGTGTAGTTTTTGGTTGGATCTGGTTTGAAAAAAAGAGATTTAAAAAATTTCAAACAATCGACAAAATCTGAATATATACTGAATATATTGGTTGTACCAGAGAATTGTTACTAATATTTTTGTATATGTTAATGAAATTTTATTTGTCTTAGAATTATCTTCAGTTTAGAGAAGCATACAAAACTATTTGCATTTAGGGGTGAAGTAGCATGATGTCTGTAAATTTTTTTTAATTTTTAAAAAATATTTTATTTATTCATTTGACAGAGAGAGAGATCACAAGTTGCCAGAGAGGCAGGCAGAGACAGAGACAAGGGGAAGCAGGCTCCCTGCTGAGCAGAGAGCCCGATGTGGGGCTCCATCCCAGGACCTTGGGATCATGACCCAAGCCGAAGGCAGAGTCCTTAAACCACTGAGCCAACCAGGTGCCCCTGATGTTTGTAAATTTATTTTTAAGTTGTTTAGCTATGGTGCATGTCTGTGTATGTAGATGTGCACATATGGCAATAATTTAACAATATTTTTATTCTAAATGATAGGCATATAGGTGTACATAGTTTTTTTATTCTTCTGTGTTTGAAATTTTCATAATAAAAACACTAAGAGAGAAGGGATGACATAAATATATTCTCATTCAGACACTAGATAGTTTTTTGTCACAAATCACACCAAAATTTTTATTGAAAAGGTGAGGCATTCATTGCAAGAACAAGGGAAAAAATGTATTACTTCAAAAAAAGAATGAAAGAAATAAAATTATAAATCAAATCATTCCAAAAGAAAGCAAGAAAAGAGAAACAAGAGAAAAGTAAATGGAAAGTTAAATATATAAGATACTATAAATCAATAAAAATACTCCAGTTATGGCTATAAGTATAAACCGATTTTAATCACTAGTTAAAAGATTCTCAAATTGGATGTTAAAAACTATCACTATAGGCTATTTATAAAATAGATCAGCAGTGATCAAAATGGATGGAACTCAAAAACATCATGCAAGTTTTCTGAGAATTGCACAAAGGTAAAATAATATGAAACAATTTATATAAATGTTTGATATACTGACAAAAATGAAACTATAATGCACACACAAGATTACTATGTAGCTATGAAAAAATAAACCTGTGGTCAGTTTTTAAAAGACAAAATTGCAAATAAATAAGTGAATTAATTAGTTAATTAATTAACTAAAAGAATTACAGAGTAGTGGGTGGTGAGGGATGGGCAAGAGGAGGGCGGGAGGTGGGTGTGGCTACAAAAGAGTAGCAGGAGGGGGACTTTGTGGTGATGGTATAGCTCTGCATCTTGCAGTGGTGGTACATTGATTTACATAAGTGATAAAAACGACAGAACTCTACACATACGTTGCACCAAAGTTGCGTTCCTGGTTTTGATATCATCCTGTAGTTATGTAAGACATAACCACTGGGAAAACCTGGGTGACGGGTACCTCAGACCTCCCTGTACTCTCCTTTGCAATTTCCTATGAATGTATGATTATTTCAAAATAAGATTTAAAAAATACTGTACCTTGCTTTTAACTAAATATGTATATAGTAAATGCATAAAAACATCCTGGTATTGTTTGAATTTTTTTGAATGCTACATGCTTGATACTTAATGTTTACAAAATAATAATAGAATGATGCAAATGACAAGAATTGTAATAGCCTACAAACAAATAAAAACGTGTGACCCAGAAATCAGGTCAGAAAACGGCATGCACAGGCAAACTAAACAAGACATTTAGAAATGATCTTTGTTTTGTGGTGAGTATTAATTCGTTTAATGCCAGTCTCAAAAGTTCAGACAGAATTACAGTATTCCAGTATAAGCAAAGAATACAAGCTGTCCTGACTTCACATGATTCCCATATACACAACTTTCAGTTATCAGAATCAGTTAAATCACTCTTGCCCTCCAATGATTCCAGTTTCAGTTACCACAGTATAGTCAGCGTGAGTAATTATACAAAGTACTGACCTCTCTGCCACACATCACTACCTAAGTGAAAGATATGCATCATGATTAGAAAGCAATCGCACCCCTTGTTTTCCAAGTCTGTTGGTGGTTGATCACTGAGCATCTGTTACTCAGTTCCCCCACAGGCAGCGAAATATGTAGTTGGGCCGTGTCTGTTACCCAGTGACAAACTCAGGTGACATTTTGCAAAAAATGAATAATCAAAAGAGAAAACTGGTCAATAAAGATAAAAGCAGAGCAGAGAAAACAAAGGTAGAAATGCTGAAAATTACAATCAGACATAAATGCAATTATCAGGGCAATAGTTGATCATGTGATTGTACACACCGGTGCCAGGAGTCTCCGGCAAGAGGAACTTAGTGAAGGGAGACATAAATGGGAAAAAGAGGTGTAATGAAAAGCATAAAAATGTCCCAGAAGTGACTCTAGCAAAAAGCTGCACATCAAAGGAATTTGCAAAGATATTTTCCAACATTGCAATGCATAGGATAAAATGTTGGAAGTTGATCCAGATTTAAAAAGGATTAGGACAATTAACCAACACATAGAAAGGATTCTTACTCCTTATTGTAAGTTATATGAAAAGAAGACAAGCATTGCTCAAACTACACTTAAGTTTTTACAAATTAAACACTAATATGTGTTATATATTACAGTGTACAAAACATTAGTTTTACTATTTTGCGTGTGTCGTTATATACATATAACCATGTATATACATGTATAAACAGTAAAGACATTTTTAATGTTTCAACAAAATGTTTAAAGATCACAGAACAATCATGATTTTTTCCCAAGGATTTCAAGATCATTTGCATGGTTATTTTTACTGCCCCACACTTTTGTGCAAAGTGAGGACTACCTATATATAAAAGGGATAATCTATCTGTGCATAAATTGAGTAATGGCTCCATTCCCCTTTAGGAAAATGTATTTTTGGGGCACCTGGCTGGCGACAGAGCCTGGGACTCTTGATCTCGGGATTATAGGTTCGAGCCTCACATTGGGAGTGGAGATTACTTAAAAATAATATACTTAACTAATGAATCATTGAATACTGCATCAAGAACTAATTATGTACTATGCAGTGGCTAACTGGACATAATAGATAAATAAATAAATAAATAAATAGGAATCATTAAAAAATCTTTTAAGGAAAGGGGAGGATATATTTTCTAAATGACTTGGGAGGTAAATAATACAAACAGGACTTACTTATGCTTCTCTACTAACCTGGTGTGCTGTCACTTTTAATGGTCTCTTTTTAATGGTCCTTCATATGTTTTAAGCAATAAAATTTATGTGTGGTTTTTTTTTTTTTTAGATTTTATTTATTTATTTGACAGAGAGAGACACGGCAAGAGACGGAACACAGCAGAGGGAGTGGGAGAAGGAGAAGCAGGCTTCCTGGCTAAGCAGGGAGCCCAATGCACGCGCCCAATTCGGGGCTCAATCCCAGGTGGCTGGGATCATGACCTGAGCTGAAGGCAGATGCTTAACAACTGAAACAATAAAGACACCCCAATAAAACTTACTTTAAATGAAATCTGAAGTGAAACAACTTCTTAAACATCAGCTCAAGATTACACTTAAATTTATTTTGTTTATAAAGCAATTGATGAGAATTATGATGAACTAGTGGCCATACATGAGAGCTACAATCATTTCAACCATTTTAATCCAATTTTTTCCTGCATTTCTTGTTCATTATTCAAGGTATACAGATAAAAAACTGCAAGTGCTACCAGTTCAAACTACCCTTGACATCTCTGTAATATGCTTCCATTAATCTGAGAAGTCTAATTTGCTTATATATATGTGAAAGTTTTAGTAATTAAAAAAAACTTACATGGCTTCTCTACTCAAAAATATGCACAAAAACTTAAAAAGGTAACAGAAACAAATACATTTATCATCAGAACTATAGATAAGAATTATTATATAAAGTTTTATTTGTGGCATTCTTTATAAAGGCTAAATTTTTTAAATGGAATTGACTTAAATATCCAAATTTAGATGAATGGTTGTGTAAAATATGGTAAATTCAGAATGGAATATTAAGCGTCTCTGAAAATTCATGTTTAGGAAAAGTTTTTAACAATGAGAGGTAATGCATATAATTTAAACAAAAAGGAGTATAAGGAGATATACCTAATGCAGTTATGTATTTCAAAATGCACTAAAATACTAGATAGTAATATAATATTAACAATTGTCCCTGGAGGGTGAAATTATGAATGTTTAGCTGACTGATGAACAGAAGGATTGATATTTACATCTTTGTACTTTTCAATACTTTCCAACATATAAATGACAATAAAAGTATTTTAAACTACTTCACTAATAAAAATTGCATAAAACAAAGAAGCACCTCCTTCCAGACTAGAAGGGGTTTTCAAAACACCCACGCAATTTGAGAAACAAAGCAAGGATTCTTCTTGGGGAGGAACTTTCTATCATATCCAGGCCCCATTTCTGAGACTAAGTTTAGTAAGGAAAGATAAGAGCCCATGATCCCCACTAAGACGGCTACCAGCAAATCCTGCAACAACTCTCAGTAGACCCCATTCCAATTCCCTGCCTCCTTGTACTCATAATGGAGAATTTGCCACAGTGGAATTTGCCTGTGGCTATTTTGTAACAACTTAACAGGCTGAAAAATAAACCATGCTTGCTGATTTTGGTTATAGCTTATACAAGACTTCTTTTTTTCTTTGTAAGATTTTTATTTATTTATTTGACAGACAGCGATCACAAGTAGGCAGAGAGAGAGGAGGAAGCAGGCTTTCCACTGTGCAGAGAGCCCGACGCGGGGCTCGATACCAGGACCCTGAGATCATGACTTGAGCTAAAGGCAGAGGCTTTAACCCACTGGGCCACCCAGGCGCCCCTATACAAGACTTCTTTGGAAACCAGTATTATTTTATTAAGAAAAGCTCAGGACAAATGAATACTCTCTTAAAAAGCTAGAATTAAATTAATAATCAAACCAAACAAACCAAATGAAAGAAACAAAATCAGAGAGAACTAAAAATCATCAAATATCGATTTACCCAAGTCTTTCCTTAGAGGTAGTGTATTTGAAAGATTACGATGTCGAGGAACCTATGCTACTATGTTTCTTCCATAGTTTCATCATCAGTGAGTTGGGAGACTTTAAAATAGTTCAACTTAAAAAAAAAATAGTTCGATTTTATTTGTAATGCAATTGTTTATTATAAAAACTATGGATGCACATGAATTTCTTTTATAAATTGAAAAAGGCTGAGGGCAATAAGAGAAACAAAAAATAGCTCTCTGTTCTCCAAACCTAAGTCTCATTCTCCAGTGATAAAATTAAGTTTCTTTTATCTCATTATAGAAAATTTGGGCATATATACAAGAATAGAAGTATATATGTAAGTATATACTTATTTCATACATGTGAGAAACATAATATTCCTGCCATTCTGCATTATCTTTTCTCCCTTAAAAATACATATGGGAAAATTTCCATGTTGGTACATAAAAATAAACGTCATTCTTTTTAATAGTTAAATGTCCTCACATGTATGATTGTTCTATAATGTACTTAATTTCCTATTGACATATATTTAAGTTGCTTCCAGTTCTTGCACTATAATCTGCTAAAATGGGCATCCATGTACATATATTTTTGTATGTTAGTCCAAGTAGGATAAGTTCTTAACAATGGAATTTCTGGACAAAAGTCATATTTAATTTTTGAGAGATATCACCCAATTACTCTGTATATAAGTTTACACTGACACTCCCATGAACAGTGTATTTAGTAACTATCTTACCCACAACTTCATCTTGCAGCATTATTCTATAACAGTAAAACATACATCCTGAAAATGAGTATCATTTCATCTACCATTTGCCATCAAAAGATCTTGATCATGTATTCTTTCATATTAATGTTGCCATTAGAATTGTTCAGACCCTAGTCGTAGAGTTGTTGGGGTTCTGGTTTGGGCAATAACAATGGACTCTAGTAGTACTGGATTCTGAAACCCTCATTTTAATGGAGGGAATAACTGTATAATCCTATTTCTGAACTCTTCAGTATGTTAAAACTGGCTCAAGTTGTACGACCAAAAGCAGTCATTAAAGAAATGTTTTTAAAAAATTAAAAGGTGTTCATTTGTTTCTGGATGATATCCTGATTTCCATTTCTATTTTTTCAAAATATAACTTTAAAAACTTTTTGCATTCTTCATGCCCCCTACAGTAACTTTGAAATGTTTATCAGATCTTGTGCTTATCTCCTCAAAATACATACTTCTTCAAACCTTAGTAAGGAAAAATTAACTTCCTAATTATTAACAATGTGAAAATAAACAATTTCTTACCTGAAATTCTTGAACTCCTGCAAGACCTTTCTTCAAAGCTCTGCAAAATAGAATCTGTGAAACATATGGCACATACAAGAAGGAAATCTTTAAATTTGGACACAAGCACAAAGGTGCAGCTCTTTTAGAAGAGAATTTTCTCTACTGCAAACAAGCTGTAGGCACAGTCTAGTTATAGCCTTCAGAAAAGCTGTGCTGTGATATATTAATTTACACCTACTGTGCATTAAATGAGAAGCCAAAGGCCACATACTGGGCACGTAACTTATTGCCCCAACATAAAACAGATATTACATTTACTAGGAAAAATATTTAAGGTATGATGTCTGGGAATTTGCAATGTGAAAAACAAAACTGAGTATTTATGGTATAATTAGCTAGCCCATGATGCCAGAATATCCATAGTAAATGGTGAAAGCAATGATCAACTAGACCCTGAAAATTTTAACCAAATTAACCAACTTAACCAAAATTTTAACCAAACCAAATTTTTATCAACTTTACCAAAATTGGTAATTACTAAAATTACGAAGGCCATAAGTCAATGTTTTTACACCAAATTTGTGAAGTGTAGTTGATATCAACAAATCAGAGTGTAAAATAATTATTCTTATTACATAAAACAATATGGAAAAAATAGTGATTCTGCACTATTTTTCAAAGGATAGAGTCCTATATCTCAGGAGCAAAATAGTAAATAATTATAACTTTCATATTAGAAATGCTCCATTTTCATTATGACAGCTGGACTACTTTTACAGGAAAAAACACGCTTACAAGAATAATACTTGTATTATTCAGAGTATTACTCTGACGTGATGGCACCCCAAATTGCTGACTGTTTCACCTGCGGTAGCAGGTGAATGTGCCTTTTTCGAACACTGACAGCTCTGGAGAGTAAATACCCTAAGGAGGAAACACCCTTATCTGGTGGGAGAGTCGATGAATGTCCCAAAAAACCTACTTATTGCTGAGTGATTCTGAGATGAGTTTCTTGGAGAATCCCCCATAGAATGTGCCTACAGAAGTTCCCCACACATTTGTGCTCCCTTTATTACCTTTGTTCTCCTGCCTTTGGTTCCTACAATGACTTCCCAAATAAATTAACTACAAACAAATCCTTGTCTCACAGTCGGCTCTGGGATAACCCAAATTAAGAAAGTAGCTAGTATGTGATAAAAGTTCATCACTCTTTCTTGAACTAGTCCATAGGTGTACAGTTGAGGGCTGGTGGTATAACCCCGTCATCCTTGATATGTTGCTTCTTTATCCAGTTACAGGATGGTCTGAGTTGGCTGTTCCACTTCTCACCATCTTCTATCATGTAGGAAAGTGGGGGAAACAGAGTGCACAAAGCCACTCCTTTTAAGGACACATCTTATAATTGCACACAACACTGTGTTCATGGGTCTTTGGCCAGGACTTAGCCCTATGGCTACGTTTGGCTGCAAGGGTGGGTGGGAAATGTCTCTATTTGGCAATTATGTACACAGGTAACACTCAGGAGTTCTATTTTTTAAGAGAGAGGGAGAGAATATTTGTGGCAAATACCTGTACCTTTATAATGTCCCATATTACCTTAAACCAATTATAGTTAATGTGATTATTGGTAGGGTCAAGTTTAAAACTGCCATCTTGATATTTTCTCTTTGTCCCATCTTTCTTGGTTCTCTTTTCCTCTTTCTCAGACTTACTTCAAATTAATTCTTTCCTATAATTCCTTTTTTTTCTTTCTTTTTTTCTAACTTATTAGTTATAAATCTTTGTCTTATTATTTTAATGGTGGCTTAAGGGCTGCCACCACATATTCAACTTCAATTTCTCCTTGTCTATCTTCAAGTGATAGTATACCACTTTATACATAGCAGCAGAAGCTTACAATACTATCCTTCTCATTTCTCCCCTTGCAATCTTTGTGCTATTTTTATCAGATATTTTAATCATACCTATGTATTATCCTCACAATACATTATTATCAATTTTGTTCAGTCAATTAATTTTTTAAATTTTAGATAATGAGAAAAAGATTCATATTTACTTATACAATTAGTAGTTCCTGTGCCTTTTGTCCTTTCTGGAGATCCACATTTCTATCTGATATCATCTTCCTTCTTGAAGGACTTCCTTTAACATTTCTTGTACCACAAATCTACTGATAATGAATTCTTTCAGCTTTATATCTCTGAAAAAGTATCTCACTTTTATTTTTGAGAAACATTTTTGCTGGGTACAGAATTCTAGTTTTTTCTTCTGGTACCTTAAAGTTGCTGCTTCACTGTATTCTTATGTGAATAGTTTTTTGAAAAGAAATTTGATGCCATTGTTATCTTTGTTCCTCTACATATCACATGTTTTCTCATTCTGGCTGCTTTCAAAATTTTGTTTTGAAAATCACTGGTTTTGAGCATTTGTTATGTGCCATGATGTCATTTTCTTTATGTTTCTTCTGATTAGAAATTGTTGAGCTTTTGGATTATAGGTTTATGGTTTCATCAACT
>RCUC01124219.1:0-11320 GCA_003697995.1 Taxidea taxus jeffersonii | reverse complement strand
CCCATTCCCTGCCTGACCCTGAACACTGCTCTGGCTCGATGCCATCCTGTCTCTCTTTGCCTTCCACTCCCCTTCCTCACTTTGGACGGTGGGGCTGAAGAGACAGGTCCAGAAGCTCCAAGTGTGGAAGACTAAGAGGGGATCTGTCATTGGAAGAAGTGATTGGAGAAGAGACCCAGACCTCTCTTCACACAGAGCGCCTTTCCTTTCTCACATGAGTCTGCTTGCTTGGCCATGGCTTCATTGTATCAGGGCTGCTGAGCCAAAAAGGCAAGATGTGGGGTTGCATGGGGGACCAGAGGATCATTTAACTGGAAAAGTGTGAGTCGCCTTCCTTCCTCTTTGCCCAAGAGCAAAGGGGCTGGCTTTAAGGGAGAGATGCTGGCTGAACTAGGAAGCCTGAGCAGAATGTATAGAATTGAGGAAGCCTCCAATGTTCAAAACTAGCATCCTTGGAGGAGTGGAACAGCATGGTGCCATGTCCATGCACCCAAGTGCCGTTCCGCTGGCGGGTGGCCATTCACTGAACAGAAATTTGCCAAAATCTGGGCTTGAGTACTTGGAGCTACAAATCAGAAAGGAGGTGCTGAAGACGGGTTCCCGGTGGGCTTAAAGGGTACATCCTGAGGACTGTGGGGACTGACTTTTATAGACACCCAAAGTCTAGCTAAATAGTAGATCACAGAATAGGGAGGGTCACCAATGGGACATGAGCTATTTTCACGAGTTACCACAATGAGCTCTCAAGGGAATGACTGCTGACCCGTACCATCCCACAAAATAAAAGTCTGACCGTGCTGAAACTTGACTTACAAGGTGTTTTTCATGGAAATTTTCCTTCGGTTTGGTGTGGGTTTAGCTCGTCAGACGCCAGGCGTGACCTACCTTTGTAACAGGCGTTCAACAGGAGACATCCTAATGTGTGCTGCTGGCTGCTCTTCTGTCTCATATAGTTTTAACCGAGCTTTTATGTTTTAAATTTGTGGCCCGAGGCAACTTAATCACAAAAGATGCAATTTTATATGCAAACAATGATAAATAAGTAAATGGTATTCGGTATCCAAGAGAGGGTGGCAGTGGTGGGAAATCATAGACGTAGTTATAGTTCCCGTCTCCCTGGTGAAATCCTTGCACGTCCTCCACACTTCCCTGAAAAGGGCAGCCCCTGAGAGAGGAGGTGGGGTGAGAGCAGACTCCCCACTTTTCCTACCCTCAGAATAAAATCAACGGCACGTTAAGGGCCATACCCATCTCCCACTCTGATTGCTACTATTTGTAAGAACACGGTGCAGTTCCTTTGCCCTTTGTCTAGACCTCCATCTGAAACCCTGATGGGTTTAAGCCTCTTGCCCTGTTGGCTCAGACCCAGTGTTTTCTGGGGCCACGGACAGAAGCCGAGCATCCTAAAGGACTGCGAGGCACTTGCTCTCAACCGCAACAAACTTAGAGTAAGCTTCTCTGAGTCCCCAGACACCCAAAGCTACATGGTCCTTCCTTAGCTCAAGCCTCCTGCTCTGTTCAGGAGCACACAGTGAGGGGCACCTGGGTGGCTCAGTGGGTTAAAGCCTCTGCCTTCAGCTCAGGTCATGATTTGGGGGTCCTGGGATCGAGCCCCACGTCGGGCTCTCTGCTCCGTGGCGAGCTTGCTTCCCCCCCACCTCTGCCTGCCTCTCTGCCCACTTGTGATCTCTGTCAAATAAATAAATAAATAATCTTTTTTTTTTCTTTTAAAGATTTTATTTATTTTTTTGAGAGAGACAGTGAGAGAGGGCATGAGAAGTGAGAAGGTCAGAGGGAGAAGCAGGCTCCGTGTGGTGCTGGGAGCCCGATGTAGGACTCTATCCTGGGACTCTGGGATCATGACCTGAGCTGAAGGCAGTTGCCTAAACAACTGAGCCACCCAGGCGCCCAAATAAATAAATAATCTTAAAAAGAAAAAAAAAAAAAAAAAAGAGCACACAGTGAGGGCAGGGCACAGAGAATCTGCGAACCAGTTAAGAGGCACAAGCATGGCCAGATCCCAACCCAGCCCTCCCCCAGGGGATAAACTCAGACTGAAGGAGGGCAGCGTGAGGAGGGACTGCCCCCCGTTCGCCACAGTAATCCCAAAGCCCCCTCAAGCAACCCAGGATCAGAAAGGGCACAAATATTCTTTTAGCATAAAAAAAAGTTCAAAGTTCTATCAACCAGAAGAATGTGAATCTTTCATGTAGATAAAGGAAGGGTTTTTAGTCAGGAACTTATCCTTACGGTATGAGTCTGGGTTTCTAGGTGGGATTTAAGAAGGAACCGTCCACAACCCCGAGTGAGAACCCCTCCTGTCATCCCCCATCCATGCCATCCTGTCCTCCACTTTGCACTCCGCGTCCCCTCTCTCTTGTCCAAGGTGGTGAAAGAAGTCTGGGGAGAGACCCCTTAGAGACATGGCCCCCTTGGGAAGCAGTCAGGTTTCGGACTGATAGCATATTCCAGAAAATTCAGGGACTTTGGAAGTGGGACAGAGATTAATGGAGAGAGAAAGAATATGGGAAGGAGGGGGTTCAGGGGTTGGATAAGGCAGCCTTAGAGGAGCAGGAGACATCCACAGGGAACATCCTCAGGTTCTGGGAGGGGAGACTTTACAAGCTCTCTTAGTCTTCTCCCAGGGCTATAACACAACCCCTTAGACTGGGTGGCACTTAAACAAAAGAATTTTAGTTCTGGACAATGGGAAGTCCAAGATCAAGGCACTGGCAAGGTCATATTCTCATGAAGGCCCTCTTCTTGGCTCAGCTGATATTTCATCACATGGTGGAAGGGTCTGAGTGGTTCTCTCTGCAGCCTCTTATAAGGGCACTAATCCCATTCATGAGGGCTCCCCCTCATGACTTAAATCCCTCCCACTAATACTATCACTTTTGGGGGGTTGGGACTTTAACATATGGATTCTGGGGGGATATGAACATTCAGAATGTATCATAAACCAAGTATTTTTCACCCTGTATTTCTTCTCCTTCCCCCTGGAGATTCTCCCCCTGCCCCACCCCCCGCGCTCCTAATTCTGTCTGAATAAATACTGACTTCACCCACTGTGTGTCTGTGTTCATTCTGGGGGACCAAGGTCAAGGCAATATTTGGAACTAAATGACAATAATACAGGAAAAGCAGTTGCTCTCCCTCTGCTATGTCCAGCAGCAGGCAGCACACATTTTAGGTAAGTATAATGGAAACTAGGAAGATGTGCAAGAAGCCAGTGGCAGCCAGTACATGGGGCAGAAGGAGTTTCAACAAGGATCGTTTACATGAAGAAGGACCATGGAAGGTGGCAAGGGTCCAGGACTTAGAAGGTAAAACGTGATGGCTTCTGTGCAAGGCAGTTTCCTTGTCTTAGAAAGGGATGTATGCAGGCAGAGAGGGGAAGTTCTCCGTGGTTCAGACCACTGGGCAGAATTGAGTCTGTAGCAGAGAAGAAGGCCCCACCACTGAAGGATGGCCAAACTTTGCCTTGGCCTCCTCAACATCCTCAAGGCCCTCTGAAATGTTCTGAGAAGAGCCAATGTAGTTGGTAGAGGACAAGGCTGGAGCCCATAGACCTCTAAGAAGCTTGATAATTAGCAGAATCTCAAGTTCTATGGTCAAACACAGAAGTGTCATGAGACAATGTGAGGTTCTGGCAGTGGGCCCCATGTTTAGGACCACCCAGACATTCAAGGGCACAGCACTCCAGGCCTAACCTTCAAGGGCATCCTTGTGAGGCTACTCAATTTTCTACTTCTACTCTGGATAAGAAAGAGATTTTAATGGCAAGATGCAAACTCCCAGAGACACCCTTCTTGGTGATAGAGAAGAAAGGCATAGTGAGGGCTCTGCTGGACAGTGAGCTCTACTGTAGGGCTGCCCAAGGGTACGGAATCATAGGTCCATGGTCAAAGAAGGTCTACTAGGCTGTGGTTCCCCTGAATCCTCCCATAGGTGTCACCATACCCACTCTCTTGTTATGTGGCCCGATGGGGTTTCTGGTAGAATGCAGAGGCCCATTCCCTAGTTTAATTGAGAGAAGTGAGCAGCACAGCGGTGCTGGGCCAGGATCCTAGACCCATGCCAACCCGGATCCCTTCTGAGCATTAGCCTGTGTGACCAGGACCGAGTCAGTAACTGGCATCTGCTAATCTGTACTGCATGTCGCGTGTGCCTTCATGTGAGCCAGGTGCAGGCTGGGAGCAAAGAGAAGCTTCTTCTGGCTCACCTGGCTGGTGAGGCCTAGAGCACCGCTCAGTTAGTCTACAACAGATGGCTCCATGCGAGGTCGGGGTCTGCAGTCCCTTACACTGAGGGGTGGGTAGAGAGGAAGGGGAGCGCAGGGAATTGTTCTAGTTTGAAGGGATGCCTCAGTGCACCCCAGGCTTTGTGCTACCTCTCAGTGTCTCACAGAAGAGCTAGTTGGGAAAACGAGTGGGAGGGGCTGGTGTTGTCCGGCAAAATCATTACGTTTAGAAGGGCTTCAGGGGGCATGAGTAGTGGTTCCGTCACCAGGTTGGGTCGTCGCACAGGGCTATGCTTGCAACTACGCTGTGATATGTGCCCATTTTGTGGAACTTCAGTGAACGACGTAGGACGCAGTATGTACTCACCAAGGGAATCACAGATCCGCGTCCTCCTTCTGCGCTGAACACAGGCCTGTCCCCCTAACCACGGAGAGCGAATCGAGACACCCGGGCTCTGTGGTATTATCAGAGATGGCTGCTGGCCTGCTCAGTGACTTGACCTACCACCCAAGGCAGCCCACGGACGGATGGATGCGCGGGCAGGCCCACTGTTTCTCTGAACTACCGGGGAGCACTGGGAACTAGGACATGGTGTTTGGGAAGCTAGTGGACCAGATCACCAAAACGCCAGAACTAACTTAAACCAAAGGGCCCTACGTATTACACATAGAAACTGCTGTGAGAAGCGAGAGGCAGGTCAGTGTCTAGAGGACCCTCAGAGAAGGAACCGCATTGCCACGCCTAGTTAGATTCGGATAGCAAAATGCAATGCCTTACCACGCTCAACTGCTGTTCTCACGGAAAGCTGAAGGACTACATGTGTGGGGCCCTCTCAGGGTTGCATGGAAACGGATTTTCTCAGCTGTGTATTGGCCGGGGTGACACTGGATGAGGCCTTGGCATGTACTGAGAGAGCAGAATTTCGGCCTCCAGTGTTCGCCTGGGCTCAGCTGTAGAGACGCCAACACTGTTGCCGATGCCTAGGCTGGGGCCATCCTGTGAGAGACTAGTCCTGGGGGTAGCTCTCTACTGGGGCGGGGGAGGGGTTGCAGGGTATGGTCCAAAGTCTGATGGTCCCTCTGGGGATCCACCTTTGCAGTCCTGTTATGAGACTAGAACCGAGGGAGAAGAGGAAGAGATCCAGAGCTGTGGAGGCGGCCGAGGGGACCAGGAGATGAAGGTTTCTTCCACAGGCCTGGGGACTCTGGCCCTGGCAGGAATGGCCACTAGCCAATGGGAAATAAACCCAGGATTGCAGGGTCCGGAGTCAGAACCAGCTGATGCTGTCAGCTTATGACTTCTGCTCTTCTTAATGCCTGAAGCACAGCAGGCATGCAAAAGTGCCAAGAGGAGACAACAACAACATTCGTTTGTTCAACAAATGCTTCTGGAGTGGCTCCTCTATGTCAGGTCCCATTCTAAGCCCTGGGGATATGGCAGTGAACAAGAGGCAGAAATCCATGCCTTGGTGGGGCTAACGTACCAGTGGGCAGGGATGGACCAAGAAACAAATAAACGAGTAAATACGCAGAATGCCCAGTGGTGCCCAACACTGCAGAATGACTGGGAGCTCTCACAGAGAACTTCTATTTATCAGGCACTGTTCTAAGTACTTTCCATATGTGAACCTCGTCTGTCCTCACGACAGCCCCATTATTGTTACATCTCTATTTTATGGATGAGAAAACTGAGGCCTTAAGAGGTTGATGTAATCACCCAAGGTCCTGCATCTGGGAAACTGAAGAGCCAGGAATTCCCTCTCCCGTGGGCATATGGCCCCACAGTCCACACTCCCGGTTATCTTTACGCTGCAGGGGAAAGGAGGGCAGAGTGGAAGGGATGCTGGGGGCAGGGTCAGGCTGGGAGTGTGATTTTAAATAGGGACATCACGGAAAGCCTCACTTTCCGTGACAGTTAAGGTGTCAGGGAAGGGGACAGTTAAGCAAAACCCTGCATAGAGGTGAGGATGGGAGACGGGAGTCTGCCCAAGGGAAGATCATTCCCTCGAAAAGCCCTCAAAGCCAGAGGGAGAGGACTAAGAGGCTGGCCTGGCTGGGGCGGAGTGACCAAGGTGGGGACCAGCAGGGGATGAGGCAGAGCTTCCTGGACTTGGAAATGCATAGGAGGCCTGTGGCTTTCGGTCTGAGTCTGAGGGGAGGTGGGGCATGGTCTGGTTTTCATATGAAAGTTCTTGCTGGGCTGAGAATACATGACGGGTTTCCAGGGCAGAAGCCAGGAAAGCAGTCAGAGGATGGCTGAACTCCAACACCCCAAGAAATGCCACTGTGGGCGGGAGGCAGGAGGGGTCAGCAGGCCTGAGGGCCCCACCAGGCTCGTGGGGAAGTCTGTGTGGATGTGCCCCGGGGCTGTACAGGCCCCACCAGCTGCGCCGTCCACACAGACCCATCGACCTATGGAGCAGGGTCTGGAGACTCTGAACACCAGAGGAAATGCAAGTTTCCGTTCTCAGCTGCCCTGTGCACTCACCAGATAGCACCCTCTGACATCCTCGGTGACTTGTGCTTACTGGTGTAAGCCATTCCCGCTTACCTCACCTCACTTACTTTCCCTCAGGACTCTGATTCCTCCTCTTTTCCTCAAGGGCATCATCTCGAACTCTACACCCCAGCCCACACATCTCGAACTTCCACGTGTGCATCTATGGTTCCCTGTTTCCTATCCCACAGACTCAGCCCCACAGTCCCTCCCACGCGGCTTTTCCTCTCCATCCCCCGGATTTCCCGACCATTGGTCCCCGGGTCGGATCTGTAGTTGTACCTCAATCCTCCTTTGCTTTTTGTTTGTGGCCAAATGACTGTGATTCCTATTAATTATTCTCTGAGACGTCTTCTCTTTTCATGCCCGCTGCCATGCCCACGTCCCTCCCGACTCCCTTTCCCTGGATGGTTTTGATGGTTTCCCAACTGGTTGTGCTTTTCCCAGATCCATCATCTCTACGGACACTTGTGAGCCCAAGCTGGCCAAAGACGAGCTGTGACCCTTGCTTGGAACTCCTCGACAGCTCCTTACTGCCTGGCGTACCGGTGCATGTGCCCCGTGTGCAGCCAACAACCCCCCAATACATCCGGAACCCGTCTCCAGCTTCATTGTCCCCTTTGTAACCTCCACACACCTCAGCCTGCAAGGCACGTGACTTGCGTGTCTTCTGCACATTCCTGCCTCGCATTCTTGGAGCTTGGAGCCCCAGCTGTCCTCTACCAGCTTTCTTGCCTACCCTCTTCATGAAGACTTTCGTTTTCCCCCAAAGCCAAAGCACTTCCTCTCTCTTCTAAAATGACATGTTTCTCTTATGCATTTGTGGCACAGATGAGGACTTTGGTCATACTCTACTACTGGTGACCTTGGATGCAGAAAGTTGAAGGCATTACTGAACATCTGCAAGCATCTGGCAGGGAGTCCTCTATGCTAGATACCTAGGTGCTGGGTACCCGGGTATAGATCCTAGGTACCTAGGTGTTCACTTACTCATTCATTTATTTATTCCACAAACATGGAAAGCCAGGCATGAAGGACACAAAGGTAGTAAGATACTGTTCTCCTCTTGTTAGGTATTTAACACAACATGAAATAATTTACAAATTACGGGAGTGGTAATCCTCAATTAACAAGTATGTTTCATGCTACCTTCTACTCCTGCCCTCATAAATCAAGGTAATTACTTGGCAATCTGGCTAGGCCGTGTAAGGCGAAAGAGCTGTTCATGTCTTGTGTCAACCGGTGAACAGGGAGGAGAGGAAAAGGGTAAATTACGCTGCTTCCCATCTGTGCCCAGTCAGCTCTAGATCTCCAGGAAAAATGTGCTCAGGATCACCAAAGCCAGATCCTTCCAACGGTGCCTCAGACAGCAGGGTTTTGTGCAGTAGGTAAGTGGCCAGCCATAGCAGGTGGGTAGGCCTATCTGGAACCTTGCGTTGATCTTTTATGCTTGGGAGAGAGCACCTGCACTTTTAATGGATTTAAAAGGTTACCTTATCTCCCCCGGCTGCCCACACAGCATGCAGAGTGGAGCTCTGAAGGTCTGACTACAGCACACACTGCCCATTCCAGAGGGGACCCCGAGAAATGGAAAATACCACTGTCTGCTCAAGCTCCAGTGCCGTTTTGGTATCTTCCCGACCTTTCTAATAACCAACAATCACATGCTGTGATTTAAAGACTGTGTTCTCATCAGACGGGAGACTCCAAGACTGGGCCAGCGAGTAGCTGAAATGCCTCCTAAAACTGAAAATAAGGATGATGTGGGTAGTCAGTGTCTTGTTGTGGTTAGGAGCCTCTGGAGAAAGTCTGCTTGGGCCGGGACCCCAACTCCGGGACCCCACATACAAGCTGCGTTGTGACATCAGGGGAGGTCCATCTCTCTCTGCTCCATCTTTAAGTGGACATAGTAATGGTCCTTAGAAGTTTTGCTGTGTTAAGTGAATTACTATTTGAAAGAAGCTTAGAACAGTGCCTGGCAAGAATTAGCACCATATAAGTGTTTATTAAATTAAAAATAAAATGGCGGGTTGCGGGGGGGGGGGGGCCGGGGGGGCTGAGTCAGTTAAGCGTCGGCCTTTGGTTCAGGTCGTGATCTCAGGGTCCTCGGATCGAGTCCCCCAACCAGCTCCCTGCTCAATGGGAAGTCTGCTTCTCCCTCTGCCTCACCCCCTTGCTTGTGGGTGCATTCTCTCTCTCAAATAAATCTTCCAAAAAAATTTTTTTTTGGAAACTCTACCATTTTTTTAAAGCATCGCTTTTAAGAAAAGAAGCAGAAGGCCCCTGTGCCCATCAGTAACCCCACACAGCACGGCCCCCCTCATGACCTCACCGCTATGTGCAGAATGACTCTGCGTTCCTGACGGTGGGGGGCAGGGAGGGGCACGCCAACATTATTCGTAGGAAAAGGAGGAGAGTAAGTTCTGCTGTACACAGTACATTTTTATACTCACTACTCTCTGAAACAGAAGGAAAACATCCAAAAAGGAGGGGGAAAAAAATCTTCTCCAAATGGTACCTGAATAAACCTGAACAAACAAGGGCTTGGTGGGTGATGTAAGCCTCTGTGTAGGTGACACGCGCACCACCGCATTAACGAGCATCACGTGCAGCCCTTTGGGGAGAGGAATTCCCCAAATTGGCCCTCTTTATGCCTTGTTTCCTCCTTTATGTGCAATTTCATCTTTCCGGGGCCTACATAAATCTCTCTCACCAGTATTCTCCTCCCATTATGAGTGAGCGGCCATAATGACAGCCACCTGTTTTAATGACAGAGCCAGGATGTCATCATTTTCAGCGGAGGGTTGTTAATCTAAGTAACCTTTCCCTTCAGGAATGCCATCCCTACCCTCGTGCAGTTACAAGCCATTTCCAGAGCACCTGTTCCCCCTCTGGTTTTAAAAGGTAAATTCCTCCCCAAGGGGGCCCCCTGCTCCCACCCCAGCCCCTGCTACGCGATTTGTATAAATCTTGCACTTGCGGTCGCGGTGGTTTTCTCAATCACACCAGCAGGGGGAAAGAAAGTGGAAGAGGGAGACATATTGTTTGAGCAAGCACATTAACACACTGTAGTAGCCCAGTCGGAAATTTGTCAGCATCGTTAACCGCCACCTTCCCGGGCCTCCGTCCTGGAACAGCTGCTGAGGCGGCCCCCGGGCCCTTGCGCCGCCTCCCCGCCCCGGACGTCAGGTATGCGGCAGCCACCCGCGCCGAGGGGTTCGGTTTCTGCGGGCTCTGAGCACCGCTCGCCACTCCTGCGCACCGGGCCCCCGGCGCTCTCGGCCCCTGCACTGGCCGGAGCACCCGTCCAGGCTCACGGACACTGGTCCGGCAGCGAGGCACGGATACTGCCAGTGTCACAAGTGTCCACGCACACGTGGCTCTCGACTTGCCTGCCAGCCCTCTGGGCGCAGGGTGGCCCGAAGTGGAGGCGACACAGGCCTCAGGTCGAGGGCTGCCCCCTGGTCTCGCCGGCGGCAAGCCCGCAGGTAAGCTTTGGCATCTCCGACAAAAGGCTGTGGTGAGACAGGGGAACACGTGCCAGGCCCTGGCAGGGAGCAAGTCTGAGCCCGCCTTACCTGCTTTCTCGCCTCCCTTGAACACCCAAGTCCTGACCACCCTCAGGCCCGGGCTGAGTCCCACCTCCTCCATGAGGCCTTCCCGACTCTCCTCCCTTGCACTGCTCCCTTCCTGGCCATGCTGGGAACTCTTCCCCTCTTCCCATTCTTCTTCTCTCCTCTGTCCTGCTGTACACACCTCCTCGTCCCACTGCCCAAGAGCAGGTGGCAAGGCAGGAAGGAGGGGAAATGAAGTGAGCTGTCTCTACCCTAACCCTGTCCTCCCTGCCCTGCCTCAAGCTCACCAACGGCATCCCATGCTCCTAGGCCACCGGCCTGCTGTCCCAGTCTGCTCTTGGGTGCGATGTCAGGACACCTACTGACGCCACCAGTCCCACAGATTGATCTGAATCCCCCGGTACCTTCTCTTTCTTCTGTCCTGTTTAAATGGAAGTGTGGGCTCGCTCCTCTTCAGCTGACCTGTGCTCTGGGAGCCATACCCTCTTGCCTTCTCAAGGACTCTACCCCTTTTCCCCAACCTCTCTACCGATTCCTTCTATGCATTTAGACATGTATGCACCTCTTCTGTCTTTAAGAAACACCCTGCCTCAAAGTCCATCATTTCTCACCAGCGACCACTGCCTCTCTTTGTCCCCTTTGATGCTGAGCTTCTTCAATGAATCTTCTAGATGTGCTCACTTCCAACTCCCTTCTGAACCCACTCCAATATGGCTACCTTCTTACCTCTCAGGTCAATAATTGTGCTGGATACACCTATCCCCCTGTTCCCTCATGCATGTAATTCCTGAGGTCCTAGTCCAGGCTCCCTGCCCTTCACATGCAAAATTCCTTCCCGGGTCAAATACGCTCCCAAGCTTCAAAGGTTATCTGTTCGCTAATGACTTCTGAAGTTATATTTATATCCACACTGAAGGAAGAAGTATATCAAGAAGCAGGAAATGGTAACAATATCAAATACTGCTGAGAGGCTCAACAGCGCGGGCACTCAAGCGTCTATGCGCG
>RCUC01124218.1:0-13490 GCA_003697995.1 Taxidea taxus jeffersonii | reverse complement strand
AAACCGCCCGCAAAGGGGAAGGGGGGCGGGCACCCAGCTGGCGCCCACTTTTATCGCCCACAGCTCCTTGGACCCGTAGGCGTCCGAGGCAGAGAGCCCTGCTGGCCGGCCGGCTGGCTGGCCCCTATCACAAGAGTGATAGCATTTCAGCTCCGTATTTTGTCTCCGGTATTTAGAATGCGACCGACCTCCTCGCACCCTAACTGGACTCTCCCTCAGGATCCCCGCAGCGCCTTATGTACACTAGATCTTAGCAGACGGTACCTTCTGTTTTGTATATGACTATTCACCCCAGATAAGATTCCTCAGAGGGTAAGGTTAATATTTTGTACATCTTCACATTCCACGAAGCGCCATCCACAACCCTGCAGGCCTGGGATGTAATCTCTCAAACCAATATCCACACTCCAAAACCCACCCTGGAAGCTCATCTAGTTCAAGAAACATCCGAAGACCTTCCCCACAGTGCCCCCTACCTCTTCTTTGTCCGATTCTTTGATCTGGTATCTGCACACCTCTTTTCCTCCAGCTTCTTCTTGTTCTTTAGGCATCTTCCTAATGTACCTTGTTGCCCCTGGATCTTCCACTCGAGTCACTTGTGGCTAGAACATGAAGTGGCTGGCGATCTAGAAGCTGATACCTGTAGCTCATCACATTTTCCTGGATATAGGGAATGGAGGGTCCCTGGGAAAGAAAAGAAGATTCAGGTACTACATGCTATGTCAGAGCAGAGGGAGGAGGGAGAAGGGGGGCGACTGCCCAGCTGATGTCAGATTTTCAAATGAGCAGGGTCCCCGGCAGCCAGTACAGACTCCACAGCCGGCGATGTCACAGGTCCAGACCACCCCATTTAAGGGGGTGGGGGGGAGTCGGCCTGGGCCTCTGCTCCTTCCAGGTCGGTCCTAGTCTGGATTCAGAATGCCCGCAATGGTGGAAGGGCAGCTAGTGAGACAGTTCACAGTGGGGGTGTGCGTAGGGGCTGCAGTCACCAGCCAGGCTCCCCCACTGGCCAGGCAGTTGGTATGCTCCAGGATCTGAGCAGCTCCTTCTAGCATCCTTCATCCTTCAGGTACCAGCGTCTGGGCAGTGCCTGAGCTGCCGGAACTGGGACTAGCCCCCGGCAGACCTCTGACCTGACCTCCCCAGTGGACTTCTTTGTATTAGCTGCTTCTGCTGCTGCCACAGATCCTTTCAGCCGCAACTCCCTGCAAGGTGGGGCGCCCATCTCAGGCAGCTTTTGTGCACCCCACTGACTACTCCCCAGGGCTGCTGCTGCCTGTGGCCTCAGGTGAGTAGGGAGCATCCTGCTTTTCTCCCCTGGGGCTCAAGGGGGCAGGGAGGAGGGGGTGTCCTCATCAGGGTGGGGCTTTTTCTGGTTGAGGCTTTCAGAGCTGGGAACACACATGGCTGGAAGGGCTGAAAAGCCTTAAATCATTTTTATATCTAATGATCCATTGTCCAGGCCGTAGGGGGACTTGGGGGGCATTTCATCCCACCGTCTCCATTTCCTTGGCCCAGGAAGACAGGGATGGGAAAGGCCGCTAGAGGATGAGGATAAGAGGAACAAAATACTGGGACACATGACCCCAGTCTTGTAAAGACTGAGGAAAAAGGACCACGAAGGAGGGGTCTTCAGATGAGATTATGCGGCCCCTCACCCCCCACATCATGATCTGAGCTATCCCTCTCTTTTCTCCAGGATGAAAGGGGAGACCCCTGTGAACAGCACTATGAGTATTGGGCAAGCCCGCAAGATGGTGGAACAGCTTAAGATTGAAGCCAGCTTGTGCCGGATAAAGGTGGGCAGACCCTGGGTCCCATTAGTTGGCCCAGTTGTGTAGGTCGCCAAATCTCAGGTTAAGAGATATTTTCTTTCCTGGACTGCCTGCCATCAGGGGAGGAGTCTCTGGCTCTGTAAGGACAGCTGTCCTCTGGCCTCTGTGGGGGATGAGGGAAGCGGATACTGTCTGAAGAAGCCCTAGGGATGGCAAAAGATAACCCGTTTGGGGAGGGAGGCTGCACTCCCTCTCAGAGGATCTGGCTAACAATTCCCCTCCTGGCTGTGCCCCAGGTGTCCAAGGCAGCAGCAGATTTGATGACTTACTGTGATGCCCACGCCTGTGAGGATCCCCTCATCACCCCTGTGCCCACTTCGGAGAACCCCTTCCGGGAGAAGAAGTTCTTCTGCGCCCTCCTCTGAGTTGCCCTGTCCCTCGGCACAAGCTCTTCACCTTTCCCTCTCCTAGGCCCTTCCTTAGGTCAGTAACTGTCGTGAGCCCCTGAGGGTCCCTGCATCCCCACCCCTAGCCCTTGTCCAATCCCATGAGGTTATCTGAAGCACAAAGGTCTCCGTCACCGATCTGTCGACCCCATTTTCTCGCCCACTGCGGAGGACCCCAAGTACCCCCTGACCCAGGGCCCCCTTAGCTGCATCCCCAGAAGGGCCGTTCAGACTCTGCCAGCGTCTCTCTGTGACCCGCTCAGACAATGGAGAGAGGGATGGGCCGAGGGATGGGCCGGGTGCTTGCTCTCAGTCTCACCTGGAGCTATGAGAAGGGTAAAGCCATTTGAAGAATAAAGTCATCCAGAGTCTCAGAGGACAGCTCCTGTGTTAGCGTTCTTGGGGAGAGGATCATCAGTCTGTAGATCTGGGAGTGTGTGCGGCAGGTGGAAGGCTTGGCATACCCCAGGAATAGGGCCAGTCAAATCAGGTTAGACATTGTCTAGGATCGGAGATCGCCGGGATTGGGGGGATGGAGGGCGCGAGAGAGCGTCTCAAGTGGAAGAACTAAGTTACAACAGACACTCAGAGGCTACGGAGAGCACTCACACACACTCACACACACACACAGGCGTGCGCAATCACTGAACACAAGCGAAAATGAAAACAGACCGAACAGGGGAGATCTAGGAAGGGATTCCGAGAGCATTCGCAGACCGCAGGAACTCTGGAACGGAGGGGAGGAGCGCGGCTCCAATTCCTGCGAAGGGGCCGGTTTTACTTCTAAGATGGCCGCGCCCACAGCGGGCCCCTTTCCAAGATGGCCACCGCCATGGGACTTGCGCCAATATGGCAGCCCCACGTCAATTGGTTTCACCGTACAGGGTCTCCGAGCTAGCCCCATGCTTAAAATGGCGGCCCTAGGCAGCCAGAGATCTCAATATGGTCCCTTCTGTGCTCATCTGGTCTCAAAATGGCTGCCCCTTGCCCTTGCCAACTCGATGCCCATTCCTACCCACCCCGGAGTCTGAAAGTCGACGCCTCCCCAAGCCCTACCATCCAGGTGAAGGCACACGGGTGGCTATAAGCAAAGATCATGGGACAAGAGGACCCTCGCAAGCACAGCGTAGCAGGTGCGCGGGACGCATGGATCTTGCGAGGGAGTCTAGGCTCTACAGCTTGCCAAATAGAGGCTCCCTTTGGGGTGTGCCCGGCGCCGTTCCTCAGTCGCCTTCTGGTCTCCGTAGGAGCTAGATAAGCTCGAAATTGTTTCTCGGGTTGGGTTTCCTGGTAAGGCTTGCAGTGTTCCCATTTCTCCCTCAGGCCCATTCTGTCACATCCGCCAGAAGCAACGTCCCTGCTCCTAGTGTGCCTACCAACCTTCGTAGTGGCCATGGCTTGCCATCTGGCCAGATGCCAAATCCAAGGCTTAATGTCTCACAAGCGCCTCCCAGACTCAAACTTGGCGGAGGTTTATAAGCCCGCGATGCTTTTCTAGAAGCCTTTCCCTTCCAAGGGTGAACATATGGAGGTGGGACCAGCGCCAAGGCAGGAAAGGTAACAGTCCCGGGGTGTCTGCTCCTCATGCGTTATCAACATCCCCCCAGTTCAGGGATGTATCTCATCGTCCCCGGGGGGGGGGGGGGGGCTAGGCCAGCTCCAGTTTTGTCAGGATACACTTTGGGAGGGGCACCTGGGTGATTCAGTTGGTTAAGTGTCTGCCTTCAGCTCAGGTCACCTACCCGGGGTCCTGGGATGGAGACCCATGCTGGGATGGGACCCATACCCTCTCTCTTGCTCCCCCTGGATTGTGCTCTGTCAAATTAAAAAAAAAAATCTTAAAAAAAAAAAAAATTTGAGGGGGTGGGAGGAGGAACCTTGCAGTAGTAGGAGGTATTAGGGACATCTATCACCCCCAGCTTCCCCACACCTTTGCACAGGAAACAGTTAAGGAGAGAGGAATGCAGAGAGGAAACCAAAGGAATAAAGGGCATCTACCAGGAATTGAACTTAGTCTCCTATGGATGTCTCCACAGGTCCAGGGGTAC
Source organism: Taxidea taxus jeffersonii (assembly GCA_003697995.1). Lineage (NCBI taxonomy): Eukaryota > Metazoa > Chordata > Mammalia > Carnivora > Mustelidae > Taxidea > Taxidea taxus. The sequence goes on along the minus strand of RCUC01124218.1, from coordinate 9,221 downwards.
CCAATGAACTTGGGGCACTTTCAGGACCAAACAGCAGCTTTTCAGCTGTTGAATTTCTGAGCCCTAACATGTTCTGAAGGTCATCTAATTTCCTCACCCTAGCAATGAAGAAGCAGGGAAAATAACCTGGTTGCCCTTCGGAAGTGGGGACCTACCCCCATTCTGTTCAGGAGTCCCCATTGGTTCCTTCTTGGTATTTCATGAAAACTCCTGAAAGGATCCAGTGTGTTCTATTTTATTCTTTTAAAGACTGATTTATTTATCCTGGGGCGGGGGTTAGGGGCAGAGGGAGAGAGAGAATCCCAAGCAGACTCCCCGGGCACGGGACGAGGGGGATGGGAATGGGGCCAGGGAGGGCTTGGGCTCATAAGATCATGACCTGAGCTGAAATCAACCCACTGAACCCCCCAAGCAGCATTTTATCTTGAAAGTGTCTGGCACATAGCTGGCACTCAAATACTTAACGAACAAATGATTATACTATATATGCTTAAATAGCAAGCAATGCAGAGCAGACACTAAGAAACTCTCGCTTTTTCTACTGCATCACAGTGTTGGGCAAATTCCAGGAGAGTTTAAGTGAAAATTTCCACATTAGCTCAGACTTGGTAAAAAGCCAGAACAGAAGTGCTCAATAAACGTATTCTTGATATTCATTGTTTTGCTTTTTAAGTCTCTTTTCAATTTTTCTGCACAATTTTCATACTCATCAAATTGGGGGTGAATGGCTGCAGCCCTATTTGGGGACAAAGGGAGCTTAAGAGGTTACCAGGTGGGTGCCTGAGTGGCTCAGTTAAGCACCTGCCTTTGGCTCAGGTCATAATCTCATGGTCCTGGGATCCAGTTCTGCATCAGGCTCCCCACTCAGCAGAGTCCACTTCCTCCTCTGTCCCTCCCTCCCCCCCTCACTCAAGCGGGCATGCGCTCTCTCTCACAAAGATAAAAAAAAAAATCTTTTTTTAAAAAAAAGAGGTTGGGGCACCTGGTTGGCTCAGTGGGTTAAGCCTCTGCCTTCTGCTCAGGTCATGATCCCAGGGTCCTGGGATCGAGCCCCTCCATCAGACTCTCTGCTCAGAGGGGAGCCTGCTCCCCCCACCTCACCCCCGCTTGCCTCTCTGCCTACTTCTGATTTCTCTGTCAAATAAATAAATAATCTTAAAAAGAGAAAAAGAAATTAGTTAGGAGCCGTTCAGTGCTAGCAACACAATAGTGCTCTTGTTAAAGTTACCTTCTCCTCTCCAAATTAACTATGAAATAGGCCCCATCAAACATCTTTCATGGAGTAAGGCTCTTCCTCCTAAGTGGTAATGACTTATTCATAAACTTATTTGGCCCCCAAGTGGAACCTTACATTTAGCTTTAAGCATCCAACTGGTTTTAGTATAGGCCAAATACAGAGAAGTCAGGATTTAGAATTTATTTTCTCCTACTCCACTGGCTCAAACGCTCAGCGCAAGCAGGCACTATGGGGACTAACAACCCTCAAGTGAAGGCCTGGCTGGCTCCCAAGTGAGTCGCAGAACAGGAAGGGAGGACTAGCCATGCAAGAGGAAAGCCACCGTTGGCTGGACCCAGCACAACTTGAGGAATCTCCGTCAAAAATCAGTTTCCCCCCAGATGACACACTTCACCCCAGTCAGTGCAGCCACAGGAGAGAGGGTGAATTCAATCCAAACGGTTATTTATTCTAAAACTGGAAGCTACTATGCCTACATTTTTGCCAGGATGTAATGAGAACAGGGGAGGAAAAAGTTACAGATGTAAACAATGACACAGTTACATTTTTTTTTTTTTAAACGGTAAAACCCTTTTTTTACTGGCCACTTCCAAGAATGCTTTACAGGTTGTGCAAAAACATTTACAGGCTCCATGTGGTGTGCGTTTCCATCTATGACAACTACAACAGACGTCTGATAAAACACTAAACAAGTCTTCTAAGGAAAACAAGGCTCAGGGTCCCTCCTGGTAATCCACATTTCCCCCACTTAAATCATTTTTTCACAATAAAAAGACAGAAACAAAACCCAGACATCTACCGTTGTTGTAAGTGATCTCTTGGGTTAAACCATTACAAGGATGTGGCAGTTTCACTCTCCATCCAGCAGAAAAAGCTTTTTTTTTTTAAGATGACTTTCTGGTGTCCAAAATTAACAGCGCGTCCCTCCCCTAGCCCTCCCCAACCCCCAAGACCTCCAAATGGCTTGAGCTTTGTTCCTTTGGCCCCAAGGGCCCAGCATCCACAAACCACATCAGAGACCATAAAAAGATGCTATTCGCCAGAGGACGGAACAATTTGAAAAAGAGATGGCAACTCCTGCCTCAGATTCAATTTTCTATTCACATCATCTTGCCCTACAGCAGTTTCTTGGGGCTCCAATTTTTACCTCCCTGCCTGACACTACGAGCAAAGCTTTCTCAAACTCCCTTAATAAGTTGTTAGTGGATTACAGCAAAGCTCATGCAATCACTCCACCCGCTGCCACGCGCAAATCCACGAGGGCCCCACCAGGAAGCAGGCGCCAACAGAAAGGATGTCATTAGGAGCAAGCCGGCTCCCTTCCCATCAGCACCCCCTTGCCAGCCTCGGGGGCAGAAGGGTGTACGGGACAGGGGTGACTGGAGGACCAGGACGGGGCCTGTGTGCCTAGAGAAGGGCTGCACGGAGGGAGTGATGGCGGAGGGAGAGGAGGATCAGATCTCAGCACAAAAATTTTTACCCGAGGACTGCCCAGGTGAGGAAACGGAAGCGGAGCCTTGGGGCAGGCGGGGGGGGGGTCCAAGCCGGCTCCCCCACTGCCCCGACTGGCTAGTGCTGCAGGACGTGGTGTTTGCGGCGTTAAGCTCTTGGCTGACACAACACTGGGCAGGAAGAGGACTTACAACTGAAGCGGAGGACTGAAGGAGCGTTCCCACACCACCCCGGATTCCTGAGCCCAGCCACTGGAAGCTGCTAGTCAAGAACCGGGAGCGTGTTGGTAAAGTTACAAACAACAACTATCCCAACTCAAGTCTCCTGGCTAGAGGCCTCTCTGGGGACACGCAGGGACAGCGCCCCTGGAGGAATCCTGTCTCCAGAAGTCAGGAGGGGGCGGCTCCTTCTCAAGCACACGGTACACACGCGCTCACATTCTCGGCCCCCCCCCCTACTGACTCCCCGCTTACCCGCCTCCCCCCCCCCCCCCCCCTCCTATCCACTCTCTACCTGTGTATCAAAAAACCCAGCAGGGCTTGTGCCCCCCCCACACCGTATAAAATAGTTGCTATTCTCAGCACCTGGGCCTGGGAGCCCACACCACAGGATTCGCCTATGTACATATCCTGCTGCAGCGTCAAGAATCCTGCTCCGTTTCTGTGTGAGCTGAAACCCTGAGAAACGCTCCTTCTCTTGCACTACAAGAGGCCAGGTACCCTAACAGAGATGATTTCAGAGACTTCCCGCCTGTCTCGAGCTTGGACGACAGAGAGCAGAGACCGGCAAAATCACAATCTTCCGGTTGAGGGCGGCAACGCCATTCTCCCCGAAGGTTCTGCGGAAATTCACTGCCGGGCGCACGGAGCATGCAGGCTATTCCGCTCTGCTAGCGTGAGCCGTCCCCGGGCCTCCTCGGCCTGGGAATCCTACGTAACAGAACCACCCAACTGGTGGTCTCTGCGCCTCTGCCGAGCGGCACAAGGCCCAGGAAAGTGGAGACAGGGACACTTTGGCCTCCCAGCCCACCAGACCAGATATCCCAAGAGGGAAAGGTCGGTAAAGAAAATACAAACGGTTAGTTGGTGCAAGTGATTGATAAGAGCCAATCGTTTATTTTCACTGCCCCGGTCACAAGCTCTCCCTCTGTCCCCACTCCTGCCTGCTCTGGAGAGGGTGCGCTCCCAGGCGTGCCCACCCTCTCCGCACCTCCTCATCGCTCTCCCTTCCTTGGCTGCCAGTCCAGCTGCCTTAGAATGTCAGAAGGGTGACATTTTCAGTTCTTTTCCTGTCTGAACTGCAGGATACAGGACAGGCAGCCCTAAGTGCTGCTTTCTGCGCAAATGTTTTTTGATTACAAATATCTAACTAGGTTTGAAATGTTTTATAGAATAAGACAATATTCTTTTCAACAAACTTTTAAAAAAAATGTACAGTTTTGTTGTTTCCACCTCCCCCCTCCCCTGCCCCTGCTTGCGCACCCTCCCCCCCACCGCCCCTCCCCGGCAGCTCAGCCCCACCCGAACAGCCCCTGTTTTCCTTGGTTGTGTTTTGGGGGTGCCTGGCACCCCTAGAGATTCAGCTTCACGGCTGACAGGCGAGAATGACAGGGGCTTCACCGATACCCTTGGTACCCGTAGTAGTTCCTGTAGTATCGGTCTCTGTCCTGGGGGTGGTGGTAGTAGTAATTCTGCCACTAGAAGAGAGGGGAAAGCCCGTCACTGGGAGCCACAGCGGGCGGAGGACAGAGAGGCATGACGCTCATCCCTCTAGTCCTGCCACCCCCACTCGCTCTCCCCAAAGGTACTCACATCCCGACTGTACTGTCTGTAATAGTCTCTGTATCTGTTGTACTCATAATCTCGTCCGTAGAATCGATCATAGTCTCCCCTGTATCGATCGTAGAAGTTACGGTAACCCTGAGAAAGGAGGAGCAGAGATTTACAGGGTGTCGGCCTCATGAGCCACTGCCATCCCATTTTAAACGAGACACACGTCATAGCTCGATATGATCAACAGGCTTAAGCTTCCCAGAAGAAATTCTTCCAGAGGAACGCATTAAATGGGCAAAACCCTAAGCCCTGAGGAAACAGCCCAAACCGCTCTGCTCCCCCAAGCCAATTAGGAATGGCCATCACGACCCAGAGGGAGGAGCAGAAGGAGGGCTGCACTCACCCCTCTGTTTCCAGACTGCCCCCAGTACTGCTGCCCGTAGGCCCGGTTGTCGTAGCCTCGGCGCTGCCCGCCCACTGGAAGAGAAATGGAGAGCGCGCTCAGACAGCTGGCATGGGGTCCTGGCTCCACGTCTGAGTGGAAATCAAAAAGTCGGAGCCAAAGGCAATTCTGGGGGAGTAGGAAGCCTGCTTCTGTCAGGCTTACACAATGGTAATTAAAACACCAGCCAGGAGCTTTTTCAAGAGTCTGAAGGGGGAGGGCAGAGGAATAGAGACACGAGAAAACCAAGCCACTTTGCTTTTGGAGCTCCCCAATTCCTGCAAAACATCTAAGATGGCAAAAGGATAGATGGCAGAGTTAGGAACAGGAATAAAATCTGCCATTCACAGGATCGCAGACTTTCAGTCTTGGAAGGGACCCCAGATATCCTATAACCCAGACCCCCTATTCCACGCCAATGACACAAAGTCTAACTAGTAAGCTCGTCTAGGGAAGAAAGCCGGTATTCCCACTGCCTAGCACACAGCAGACACTCAAAAATTTTGTTGACTTATACACACACACACACAAACACTATTAAAGGCAGTGAACGCACACCGTGGAGGCTCACTGACAAGACATTCAGGAGGAAAATTAATTCCATCACTAGCCTAACTTACTTGGTAACCCCTCCGCCAATTACCGAAAATGCATTCACTTTGTCTACACAGCTGGGTTGATCCAACAGACAAAGCGGCAAGAAACTTTAGGCTGAGAGTCCCATCTCCCTGCACTCTGCCTGGAGCTCTACTGCAACAGTGAGCAGGAAGCAAAGTGGGGCCCTCGGACGTAAAACCGAAAACGGGACAGAGAAGCTCAAGTGCTGCTTTTCAAGGAAACAAACATTTCTGCTGCAAAAGAACTACCTCTCGCTGAACGAAGGATTGTGGGGAAAGCCTAAGAAGGTGGGGCTGGAGGACACAGGAAGAACGAGCTCCATAAAGAAGGAACTTCCTTATCGCCTACTCCACTGGGCGTCCTGACGCCTCTACCGTGGCTCCCGCCGAGCGCAGCCATGACACGCGGCACCAAGGCGGGGAGGCCAGCAGGTCCCCAGGACTCACCGTAGCCTTGGCCGCGGCTTCGGTTCTGCCGGTTGCGCTTGTTTCGATTGTTTCGGCGGTTGGTCCGCTTCTCGGAGGGGGGCAGCAGCTTCCTGGCCTCCTCCTTGTACTTAGTGACAATGGGCTGAGCTTCCTCCTTCTCCAGCTCCCCGTATGTCACCTCATCCATATAGTCGCATTTCTCGGGCAGAGAGAAGTTGGCTGCAAGAGGAAGAGAGAAGCTCTCGAAACCTGAAAAGTGCATATATGCATGCGCAAGATCTTGCCTTGAAAAACCCACTGGAGGAGGGACGGGATTTTCCAGGCCTTGTCTACCCATGCCCACAAAGGTGCTGGGTTCATACCCACTCACATTTAACTGAGTGATGCACCTGCCCTACTGAAAGTTTTTCCCTCAATTGTATCAGCCCCAGGCCAGAGACTCCCTGCAAAGTCGATTTACAAGTTCTCCAGTGATCCATACTAAATTAATAGTGAATTGGGTTAAAGTTTCTTACCAGGACAGAGGCAGGTAGCCAGAGGCTAAAAATACCTGAGAAAGCTTTGGTGTTGGTAAGATGCTGAGAAATACACTTTTAAGAGCCACTCTGTGAGAAGCTGACCCAAACCAAAATGCACTTACTCATCTAGATGAGCAAAGGAAAACAAGGGTACAAGGGAGCTCATTTACCACCTGTGCACGATAGGCCCGAACATGAGGCTGTGGCTCAGCAGAATTCAGCTCAATGGGGATATCTTGATTCTTAATCCAGTTAGCTCTCTGAACTAAATTCCTCCAAGTGTCTGAGTATCAGGTATGGACTGGCTCTTAGGTTTGTCATCAGCTCCTGGGGTCTGGGCATTACCACAATTCAAAGAGCCAGTACTTGATACGACAGGTGGGATGCCAGAAGCTGAAAGCAGCCAATGGGGGCAAAAAAAATCACACTCTCGAGAACGACTGGGAGTGGGATCAGTCAAGATGGAGATGATGCTGTGAGGCTCTGTACTGCATTAAAAATTGCAGGCACGTACCAAAAAACAACACGAAAGAACAATCCTAATGTGACACTAGAAAGCAAGGTATACCGATGAGAGTGTTCACACCAAACACCATAGTTTCATTTGAACCGTAACAACCTCCCCCCCCAGAACATAAAGTCAATGAAGGCAAAGCCTCATTTCACTGGCTATTTACTCCCTACGCCTACATTAGTACTAACAAACAGTAAACACCCCTGAAGCTTTTACTAAATGAGTCACTGACTCAGCAAAGCCTCTGCTTTGAGTGGTGGTCTATCACTACCTCCCTTTTTATATCTTCTCTGGAATGACTGATTCAAGGAGTTACTGCCTCTCTCCAGTCACTTCCTCATTCGTCCATCTACAAGTGCTCATACCCATTCGTTTACTCTCCAGATTTACACACCCCCCTTTGTTAAAAGTAAGCTCTATGCCCAACCTGAGCTTGAACTCATGACACTGAGATCAAGAGTTCTGTGCTCTGCTGACTGAGCCAGCCCGGCGCCCCCAGATTTACTCTTTAAACGTGGAGAAGCACTCCAGATGCTAAGAGGCACTCAGAGGCCCTGAAAAGGTGTGCACTGACCAAGGACAGGCTCCCTAACTTGTATCGTGTTAGCCCACCTTTCATCTCCAGCATTATAGACTCAGGCACATCATCTCCCTCCACTTCCTTCCTCAACTCCAGCCTCTTCTTCCAATCTTCCTCATTAGGAACAACCACCACCACTTTCCGAGAGAAAGTCTTGAACAGCAACAGCTTCCGCCGTTGGCCAGAGTTGTACACATTACACTAGGGACAGGAAGGATAACAGGTTTTAGGAATAAAAATTACCACTCATATGCAACCAAAACACTTACGGAGCATCTTTTGCAAGTGAAGCGAGAGATTAGGGGTCTTACAAGACACGATTTCCTCTAATTCTTCAAATTCTACCTAACAGATATTATCCTGTTTTGCACATCAGCAAAATTGAGACTCAGAGAACAAGATTTGTCTGAAGTCACAAACCTAGTAAGTGGCGGAACCAGGACTCCAAACAAGCTCTTCCCATTACCTCTATTACGTGTTTACAGTCTGGATCCCTATTCTCTGGTAAAAACACTCAGAGAAGGCATCTCTGAGTTCAAAAAACATTACGGCCACAATATAACCACTTGGTCCTAACTAGGTAACCTGGTTCTGATCATTAATTCAGTCTCTCTCTACATATGCATCCCACTTGGGACCATAGGCAATTCTATCAGGTTAAGTTTTCGTCTTTGGGCCTTCTGTAAAATTAGATTTCTTTCTTTCCTTCTTTCGTTTTTTAAGTAGCCTCTACACTCAATGTGGGGCTTAAATATACAACCCCAAGATCAAGGGCTGTACCTTCCACTGACTCAGCCAGCCAGGCGCCCCAGGTTTTTTGTTTTTGTTTTCCCCCAATGTTTGAGAATACCTGATCAAGAATGAAGTTCCTCTTTGTCCGGGAAGCAATCTGGACCAGCTTACTAAGGCACTGGGAGGCTTGCTGAACTAAAAGGTCTCTGCTTTTGGGGTCCATCTCTGGCTCCTCAAGCCCCTTCATCTGGTGAGTTCGAGGGGAAGTGAAGAGAAACACAAGAAGTTATGCAGCAAGTTAAAACCCAAGAGTCACTGGTAAAGGCCATCTCTTTAAATGCCACCAAAGCTATCACAGCAGTTCACTCCTATTCCTCTATGCTGTGAATGTAATGTTGTCCATTTTCTAAAGAGTCACTTCCAGTCTCGATCTGGCTATAGTCCAGATTTCACCTGCTTTCAGCAATCTGACAACACAGCCAAGGGGAAAAAAGCCTACTTTAAATATATATTGAGAATTCATTTCTCTATCTGTGGGATCCTGTTCTCAGACACTTAAAAGACCCAACCCCATCAGGAAAAGGTTATAGGCATTTCTTGGGGGCCTGTAAAGCAAATGCCATGGCTAACCTCCCCCAGCAACTCACCCTCATTTGACTGAGCACAGTCTCAGCTCCCAGGACATTGTATCTTTTCTCGGGGTTTTCTTTTGCGTATTTCAGCGCCCACTGGGTCTTTCCAGATCCAGGCAGTCCGACCATCAGAATCACCTGTAAGTAAACAGAACCAAGAATACGATGAAAAGTAATGGAGGGTCATGTTTACAAAGCCCGATTTAAGAACATCATCATCTGCCCCAGCTCAGTGGAGCTTTAAGAAGCAGCTTTATGGGACGCCTGGGTGGCTCAGTTGGTTAAGCGGCTGCCTT
>RCUC01124215.1:0-28692 GCA_003697995.1 Taxidea taxus jeffersonii | reverse complement strand
GGCGGGGGCCGGGCGGGGGCGCGCCGCCGGGACTGGAAGCCGGCCCCCTCCCAACCCCCGTGTGCCGGACCCGCGACCCCGGGGAAAATGGTGCGGACGTTCTGAATGCGGGAGTTGAGGTGAGCTCCCACCGGCCCACCTCTACCAAACTCGGCTTTCGGGTCTCATCACTTCTCCCCAAATCCCATCCCGATCCTGGCCCTGCTAGCCCCGCCCCGGCACCCCGCCCCTGCGGGAACCGGGTCGGGCCTCGCAGAGTTGGTCCTCACTTGGGCTCACCCCAGGTCGAAAGGCCTTGACCAGGGTCTGCGTTCAAACACCCATCTATTCTTGAAGTCGTCGTCTCCAGGAACACTGGAGAGTATTGCTAGAATTCTCTCTCCACCATCTGGCTTGCCCGGAGCCTTGTGTGACTGTGTCCGCCCTCCTCCAACACCTCATCCCAGTTTTTATTTAAACGGGTTTACAATTTCTGCTGACCTCCTCCAGGAGGATGAGAAGATAGATGATCATAAAAACGTTTCCGAATGCACAATTCTTCACGGGGGCAAAAGTATCCATTTTGGGTCTCAGCTGCTTAGAATAGGTGCTCAGGGTGCCAAAACATTATTTTTGACCTCTAAGTATTTCTGCTGGTGTACACCAATGACACCAAAGAACGCAGGGGCCTTTTTCAAGACCTTACTACCACTGAATGTGTTAGCATCAGAGAGAGGCAGACGGATGTTTTCTGGAGTCTAGAAAGTAGTGTATTCCTAAGACACAGTATTAGTGGTGGACAAGCCCAGCTCATTAGATCTTTAAAAAGTGATGAAAAGTGTGCATCTGAGTATTAGATAGAGAATATATTTTTTAGTAGTAGGTTAAGGAAAGCAGTAAGTCCATCTTCTTGACTTGAAGTGTTGTACTTCAGGCAGTGTGTCCAAATTTATAATAAAGAGGAAAAACTCCTGAACCTAATAGCTACTTTGATGACATGAGGAGTTAAGAGAATGGATCCTGTGAATTCCATTAAGATTTTGAAGATTCCCAGGTATATTTTTCTTTACTGGATTTACACTGGGTTTCAGGTGCATGCTGGGGTCTCTGGAGTCGGGCACACTGGGTTCCAGCCACAGCTCCTCCACTTACTGGCTGTGAAACCTTGATTATGTTACTGTATGCCTCCATGCCTCAGTTTCCTCATCCGTAAAATAGGGATATCCTCATAGGATTGTTGGAAAGATGAAATAATGTGTGGAGAGGACTTAGCACGGCACTTGACAGTACTCAGTAAGCGCTGAGGGATGGAAACCACCTGTAATGTTTCCCCCATGCATACGTGGGTGGTAAGTGTATCCCACAGATGGATGTTTTCTAGGAACTTGGCCCATCCTGCTGTGATTCTCATCCACACTACCACACCTAGTGTGGAGTGCAGGTTCAACTCAGCCTGACCCTCTTTGGGCACTGCAGCTGCCTTCCCATTGATTGGCATCATAGTAATAAATATTCTCCACAGGCCTGCTTAGTGGGACCATTAGTGGTTCTGTTTGCTTCTGCCCAAGAAATTAGAAAGAAGATGCAACCTGAGGTAAGTTCCTAGTCCAAGAAGAAACTTCACTTTGAAGGAAATGGCTTTCCTTAGGCAAGACAGGAAAGGAAGTGAGGTTTCCTGAATGAACCTGGGGAAATAAATACTCATACTCATAAAAAAATTAAGGATATCTCATTGTGCTTTATTCAGTAGCTTACATTGTTTTAAAAACAGACAAGAAAAAAGGAATCATCTAGAAGTCCAAGCTGCTAGACATCTAGATTGTCCATTCACATCCTGGCTCAGCTGCTTTCAGAAATATGCGTGTGTGTGTTTCACACACTATGAGATTGAAAAGCTATGATTTGGGGACAGCGTCAGCAAAAGAACTATATAAACTAGCGAAGACAACATAGTTTGCTTTAACCAGGGACTTTATAAGGGAAATACCTAATTCCACCTCCTTACATCGAGAGTGTTGCTAGAATTCTCTCTCTGCCACCTTATCTCCACCTCCTTACATCAGCGCTCAGGGGACATTCTGGCATCCTCCCCAGTTGAGGTCAGCTTGGACTGGGACAGGTTTCAGTAGAGCTGGAAGACATCTAAGAATGGTTGCTGGATGTCTCTCCCACAAGAAGCCTCCAAGAATCAGTTTCTCAGTTATGTTATTCTCATTCTTTTACCAGGGAGACAAGTGCCTGCCCCTGCTTCCTGCCACCCCCAGCCCAGCCACACTGAGCATGCTCCCTGTTTAAGCAGCCAGCAGGGGCACCATGGTGAGATCTGCCATCGCCAGAGCTGAATAGCAGGAAAGATGTGCTGATAGGCAGCCCACTGCTGAGACCAACACAGCTGGACCATGGGGCTCCTCATTAGCAAAACCCTATGTGTCTTTCAGATTCACACCTGTCTTTCCAACTTCAGCTGACATAGTGATGTGCTCACCTTGTAGAAGGATTGCCACCTTATCTCAGGAGTAGAAGAAACAGGACAGAACCTCCTTTCCCATCATCTTAGTATTATCCTCCATTCATATCCTCTTTCCTTTCTTTTTTTTTTTTAAGATTTTATTTTTAGGGAATCTCTATACCCCACATGGGGCTTGAATTTAGCCACCCTGAGATCAAGAGTTGTATGCTCTACCTACTGAGCCAACCAGGTGCCCCCATCCATTTTCCTTTCTATCTCTAATAAGTAGAAAAAGGGGGGAAGAGAGTCTGAATTGACAAGGGAAGAGGGGAGAAGGCAAGTTCTCAGAGACACATGCATTTTGGGGTTGGGGACCAAAGGAAACAATCCTGATGGTAAGTCAAGTTAACACAAAAGGACCCACAGCACCACTTCAGGTTGTCCTTGGTGTCCTGGCTACCACCTTCAGGACTGTATTAGCTCAGGCTTCCCTCACAAAGTACCACATACTGGGTGGCTTAAACGAAGTTTATTTTCTTACCATTCTCAAGGCTAGAAGTCCAAGGTCAAGGTGTTTTCTTCTTAGGCCTCTGTCCTTCCACGTGGCCATCTTCCTATTCATGTTCTGTGCCTTTCTATGTCCTATTCCCCTCTTCTTGCAAAGACATCAGTCACATTGGATTAGGGCCCAAACTTAAGACCTCCTTTAAATTAATTTAATTTAAATTAATTACCTCTTTAAAATAAATAAATAAAAATAGTCACATTCTGAGGCTTTAAATGTTAGGACTTCAACGTATAAATTGGGGGGGGGGGAGAGACACAATTCAAACCGTGATAAAGAAAAAATCCAGGAGCCTCATCAGATATTTCCTGTGCACAGAGTTTTTAGGAATGATTTCATTATCTTGGAATAAGAAGTAAAAGTTCAACCTTTCCTTTGGCTTCCTAACAGGTGGTCTAGACTGTCAATGAGAAGATTTCTTGATGGGAAAACCTCAGAAGATTCTTTCCTTTATGAGACTAGAATTGAGAAGGCATAACAAGTGACCACCAACCAGGCAAAGTATGTCATACCAGACTTTTACTGTCAAAGTTATGTTTAGGGGATGGGGTAGGGACAAGATATAACCTGCAGTTAGGAATCTATGTAGGAATAAAGTCATTCACTATATATATGAGTTAAGGTAATGTTAAATACTATAATAGGTAAAGCCTTCAATCTCAGGCACTCACATAAAGATTTCCCTCTCATGTAAAGTGTGTTGTGCCGCAAGGAGGTGGGAATTGGGGTGGCTCTGTGCTACAAGTCACTTAGGCACCCAGTGTGGCAGAGACTCTGCTATCTTCAATAAAAACTCCCACTGTGGGACTTAATTTAAAAGCAAGACATGCTCTTTATAAGATCTGCCTTACAGGAAGGATAGAGGAAAGTGCCTGCCAACCAAGGATTGGGAAATACCACCCTCCGGTCCCTCACACTTCAGGGTTACAGGCTTTCTTTTTCCAGCTATATCCCTGAGACTGACTCCCTCTAAGACTGCCTTGTACACAGCAGGGGAGGAAGGGGCCCATGATACTCCATAGGGAAGAGGAAACCTTGGGATACTCAGTGGGGGAGGGGAGAGTTGACCCTGTAGTCTTAAATTAGCAAACTTTGGGGTGCCTGGATGGCTCAGTCAGTTGAGCATCTGCCTGTTCGGCTCAGGTCCTGATCCCAGGGCCATGGAATTGAGTCCCACATAGGGTTCCTTGCTAAGCGGAGACCTTGTTTCTCTCTCTCCCTCTGCTGCTCCCCCTGCTTGTGTGATCCCTCTCTCTCTGTCAAATAAATAAATAAATAAAATCTTTAGAAAAAAGTTAGCAAACTTCAAAAAGGCTATTTAAAAGAAGTAGTAATAATACACATTTGAAAGAGGTCCCAATATTTGCCCAGAAAATCATCTGGAATCTCTTAAACAGATTATGGCCATTTGTCCAGTGGAAGAAGACACTAAAGATCTCTTTGTTACTTGAGATTTTGAACTTTTAGAACATGGGGCAACAAGTTCTTTTGAATATGGAGGGCTGCCTTGGGCACTGACATCCTATGGGGGAGAGGGGAAGAGAGGAAATAGAGGCTCGAGTAGGTTTTGAAGGGCCAGACCTGGATGTGGTAGATAACCACTTTTGCCTGTGGTCCACTGGTCAGAACTCAGTCACCAAGCCCTGCCTAAATGCAAGGGGGACTACTGGGCAGCCGGTGCCCCACCGTGACTCCCTGCTATGGATGGGGAGCAGAACTCTGGTAGACAGCCAGCATTTCTGCCTCGAAGTAAGGTTCCTGGCATCTCCCCACCCTGACCTATGTATCAGCATCACTGTGGTGCTTTCAAAAACGCATGGGGGCTGGGTCTGCGGCCCTGAGCATTCTGACTCAGTGGGCCTGGGATGATGCCTGGGCGAATCTGTACTTTCAAAGGCACAGCCTGGGTTGAGAGTTACTGGTTTGCTCAGGAGTTTATACCCCTGAGACTTGTTTCTCAGCAGTTTTAAAAATTATTTCTTAGCCTTCTCATGGTGAACAATGCTCTTCAATTTTGTATCTCCTGGTAAAATAGTTCTTGCCATGATCAAAGGGGACTAAGAGTCAATACTTTTGTACAGGTTTTTGGTAATAGAGTATCTGGAATGATGACTAGTATAAATTGGATTAATTTTATATCAATATGTAACACAATAAAATAATGCAGGTATGTGTAATTGATGATTTATGGATTTCTGAGAAGTGCAGTTTCCTGTGCCATAAAATCATTGTATTCCAAAAACTCTTCTTTGAATGATTTAAAACTTTTTTTTTTAATTTTATTTTTATTTTATTTATTTGTCAGAGAGAGAGGGAGAGAGAGCTAGCGAGCACAGGCAGACAAAGTGGCAGGCAGAGGCAGAGAAAGAAGCAGGCTCCCTGCCGAGCAAGGAGCCCGATGTGGGACTCGATCCCAGGACGCTGGGATCATGACCTGAGCCGAAGGCAGCTGCTTAACCAACTGAGCCACCCAGGCGTCCCGATTTAAAACTTTTTATATTTCCTTTTGTGTGCTGCAGGAAAAAAGAATTAAAAAAATTTGACAATTTCTGAATTCTAATGTAATCATCTAAAAATTATTACCAGAGAATATTTATTCTATTGAAAGTATTCCTAAACAGGGGCGCCTGGGGGTGCTATCAGTGGAGCATCAACTCTTGGTTTCAGCTCAGGTCGTGATCTCAGGGTCATGGGAATGAGCCCTGTGTCTGCTTGAGATTCTCTCTTTGTCCCTCCCCCACTCCCACTCTCTCCGTGGAATAAATAAATCTTTAAAAAAAGGTATTGCCAAACACAAATATTACATATTAAGGTGCTATCCTCATTAAATAGATTAAAATTAACTACTCCTTTCCTGTTCTCCCACTGCATTTTGTATATGTACTGTCTTATTTTGCATATATGTATTTACATATTTTTAATATTTACTTAAATATATTTATTTGTTTTGTATGTATACAGTGTCTGTTTTTATTAGCTAGGGAGCTCCTGATTGGTAAGGCCAGTATTATCTCATTGTCTTTATCTTCTATAGTGTGTTATAGAAACAAGTACTCAGAATGTGTATTACAATGATTGGAAATCACTCACATCATTTAACCTACTCAATGCATGTTATGTGCCAGAGAATAAGCATGAACAGTACAAAAATCTCTATCCTGAGAGCTTACATTTTGGTAAGTAAAATAAATACATTAAATGTAAGGTCTGTTAGCTGGTGAAAAGTGCTATGGAGAAAAGTAAAGACAGCATGCTGGGGACACCTGGGTGGCTCAGTGGGTTGGGCCGCTGCCTTCGGCTCGGGTCATGATCCCAGGGTCCTGGGATCGAGTCCCGCATTGGGCTCTCTGCTCGGCAGGGAGCCTGCTTCTCTCCTCCCCTCTCTGCCTGCCTCTCTGCCTGCTTGTGTGATCTGTCTGTCAAATAAATAAATAAAATCTTAAAAAAAAAAAAAAAGACAGCATGTTGGTGCAAGGCGGTGGCATTTCAGCTTCCCAAGGGGAGCTAAGGAAAGCCCTGAAGGGAAAGGAATTTAAGTTAAGCTAAAGACTGGAATCAAGACTGCAAGAAGTGGGTGGGCAAACCTCATCTATACCTGGGGGAAGAGCATCACAGGGAGAGGGTGGCGAGCATAAGCACTCTGGGGCCAGCATGAGGCCAGAGCAGGGGGGAACAGAGTGAGCAAGCGGGAAAGTACAAGGAGTAAAGGCCACATCATCCGGGCCTTCTAGGCTATGGTTCAGGCTTGATTTTGACTTTGAGTGACATGAGAAGGCTTTGAGCAAAAGGGTAACTTTGCTTATACTGAAAAGGTTCATTCTGGCTTTTGAGCTTGTATTCGGCTGCAGAGGGGCAAGAGCAGAAACACGGAAAACAGTTAAGAGATGGATGTGGACATACTGTTGGAGATGCTTGTTAGACATGTAAGTGGAAATGCAAACAAGATATTAGATATGAACTCAGAGCTCAGGAGAGAAATCCAGGCTGGAGATATAAATGAGGGAGTTTTCAACCCAATGGTGGTATTTAAAACATCGAGACTAATTGAGCTCACAGGTGATGAGTGTAGACAGAGCCCCAAAGTTAAGGTATTAGGAAGATAAGTAGCAAAGGCTAGTGCTGGACACTACAGGAAAATACTTCTGAGAAGGGAACTGCAAATAACAAATATTGCTAGGAAGTCAAGCAGGAAGACAGATGAGGACTGAGAACTGGCCCTTGGGTTTAGCAACATGGAGTTTAACAAGGACTTGACAAGAACTGATGGGGAAGCCAGATGGGAATGGGTTCAAGAGGTACTTGGAGGAGAGGAATTGGAGACACTGGTAGGGAGGAAATGAGTGATGGGAAGGTGTTTAAGGAGGGTGGAATCAAGAGGGTTAAAAATGTCTTTTTTCCCCCAAGAATGGAGAAGTAGCCTGTTTGAGGGTGATGGGCATAGTCAAGTACAGGGATAATGTACTTGATGTTTTAAGAGGGACAAGGGAGAATTGTTGGAGTAACATCCTCGGATAAGGCATGAGGAGAGGGGGAGGGCCTGGCCTCAGTAAGAGCTGGGCATTCATTCTGTCCAGAGAAGGAGGAG
Organism: Taxidea taxus jeffersonii; assembly: GCA_003697995.1. Lineage (NCBI taxonomy): Eukaryota > Metazoa > Chordata > Mammalia > Carnivora > Mustelidae > Taxidea > Taxidea taxus. The sequence continues at coordinate 21,114 of RCUC01124215.1, read as the reverse complement.
GGGCAGGGAGGACAGAATAGGAAGCCACAGATGTTAGTAGAGGAGTAAATGTGGGGAGGAAATTAATTATCTATCAGGATAATAATGAGTTCTTTCCATTTTACAATCTTTGAAAGATGTGTATTATTATATACTTTCAAAAGATATTAAAAGAAACAATTCATGCCGACATATGGGCTTCTGTGAGTAACGCAGTGAGAGCAGTTTTAAAGCCTACTCTACAAGCTTACTCTAGGGTCAGGAGCGACCTCTAGTGCTTCATTTAGGTCATTAATCTTTTTTCTTGTTTTCTTGCTCTTGAATGTACAAAATAGTACTATCCACATTTTATATTATATTTAAAGAAACAATTACAATTCACAGCTCAATTTAGAAAAATACCAGGCACTTGAGTAAAATAAACCCAAACCATCTGCAGTCTAAGCTGGAGTTGCTATTATCATTATTTTCTCCTGTAAGTATATCATTCTTTGCTAGACTGCCAATATATATATGTTCATTCTGCTTCTCGAACCAGTGGTTTTATCAAACCCAGAGGAAGGATAACTGGTGGGTCACTGCTGATCCAAGATGGAGCAATTCTCTCAGTGTTACACAAAGTAAAAACTCCTCATATTTTTCATTCCTTGTTTCCTTTGATCTATGGTTGTTACTGTGTTTCCTCTGCCTGGGATGTTCCCTCACCCTGCATTAATTCATTTCCTTAGGTAAGTCTTTCCTGATCTTCCAGACTACCATAAATGTCCCCTATTATATAATCTTACAATGGCCTATGCGACTGCCATTCCCCCCGACTGTAATGAAATAGTCAATTTTGTAATGATTGTTTAATGTCTGTTTCTTCTTGTAAATCATGAGTTATATAAGGGTTAAAGGCTGTGTCTGGCGTTTTCACCACCATCTTCTCAGCACTTAGCTCAGTGCCCAGCACACAGTGAGGACTCAGTAAATACCTAAATATGGTATCATGCGGGAGACTCTTGCCATGCCCCTTTCAGATCCCACTGCAGAAGAGACTGCATTTCAGAAGTGGATTTCTAGCTCTTGAATACAATTTGCAATTGCTTTAGGTGCACCTGTAACAGACAGAACGACTTGTTAAAAAACTATTCCAGCTACTCTTTCAGTAGCTCAATTTAAATTTCTGGCCGGCAAAGCAACTCTTTACAAAGAAGGCTGAATCCTCGGATGTGACTCAGAACTTATCAGACCATTCTTTTTCCCCAAAACAGAACCAAGGGAAAGACAATAAGATGCAAATAGGGAAGTACAGTGCAGCCATATCCATGACCTTAACCCCCCACGGTGTCACTTATTCTCAGATTTAGAAACATTCTGCCACCTACAGGACTTAACTCAGCAGCAGGACCACTAAAATGGACATGGTGATAGTGTTTACCTGCCGTTAGGGAACCCCAGCCTCGTATTTAGAATCTTTCTGAGAGGTTCTACTTAACACCAGAGACGGGTAAGAGTGGAATGGTCGGTTGTGAAATACCACAGCACAGTTCCTTGGGTTCAAGACACATGACTTGGAATTGAATGGGAGCAGAGTAAAATACTCTGAGCAAGAAGTTGTCCGAGTCTACCTAGAAAGCCCATATTACGGTATCTTCTGTTCCTCTGCCCCAAATCTTGGTGTTATAATTTTGATGTAGTCCTTTCAGGGCCCTGGAAGAGATTCTCTTCTCTTCCTTGTCCAAAGGCAGGATTTTTAAAAAATCATAACTTTTTAACATTTTTATGTAGGCATGTATAATGATTAACACTATTCAATAGGAATTTTGTCTATTCTGAACACCTCTGATTAAATCATCAGAATTAATATACATACATACCTATATCTGTGGCAATGTTTTCTCAAACTCCGTGTTCCTTCCTCTTCTGGAGCTCTTCCCCATATCGTTTGTGTGGATGGCTCCTTGTCATCCTTTGGGTCTCAGAGAGGCCTCAGAGAGGCTTAACCCTACCACCCAGTCTACTTAGTCCACTCTTCCTTTCCTCTCTTTTGTAGACCCTGTTATTTTCCCATACCATTTATCGCCAAGTCTTCATATATTTATTGTGTCCATTCATCAATTTTGTCTGTACCACTAGACTGTGAGGTTCCCAAGGACAGGGACCTTGTTTGTTTTGTTCACTTTTGTATTCCTAGAGCCTAATTTCTTTGACGTATAATACGTGCTCCCTAAACAACTGCTGAATAAACGAATATTTCCTTTGTCGTTTCACTTATACTTGTTCCTTCTACTGCACTTTAGTTCCTGCTACTGCATTGTACCTCCCTGGGGGATAGGAGGCAACTACAACGCCTCTTCCCTCCATCATGGAGTACCAAGAAAGCAATTCCCTTGTTGAGAAGCCGAAGGCTTCTCCTGGGCGGCTGTCAAGCACCCAAAGGTGCACAGTAATTCTATTAGTGATAGCCAGTCTGAGTCAGAGGAGCTGTCAAAAATGTTTTTACAGTTCCACTCACGGTTCTTGGGCACCCAAAACTGCGAACTACTGCCATTACAATTAGGTGACAATTAGCATGGCGTTGAAGTTTGCGTGCGTGCGTTAATTTGCATAACGAACGGAGGTGTCCTACACCGTCTCTCTAAAATGAAATCCAGATGGATAGACACATCCTTCCTTCCTTGCGCGCCAGGAAGCTGAGCCTCCTGCAGCAACTCCTCTGCCCAATGGGGGGCGGCAGCATCCTAGTAACTCGCTGCCTGAAGATATGTAGGTGGGTGGAGAGAGATTCGCGTTCAAAGTCTTTTTGACGCTACCCGCTCTCCGTAGCTCCTTAGCCCGCTTGAGTTTCAATGCGCGTTGTTGTTTGACGAAGGGAGTCCTATACATCGCCTGCTGCTCTCCTGATCATGGCTTCTCCGAGTTCCTTCACCTACTTTTGCCCTCCATCTTCCTCCCCTGTCTGGTCAGAGCCGCTGTACAGTCTGAGGCCCGAGCACGCGCGGGAGCGGTTGCAGGACGACTCGGTGGAAACAGTCACGTCCATAGAACAGGTGAGGTAGCCAGACTGAGCGAGGCGCCCACGCGGGGACTTCTGGGAGCGGGAGTCCCATCCGCGGGGCTGTAGGCGTGCGGAACTCACCGGGGAACTACTACTCCCACTGTGCACCGCGGTGCCTCCTCTCTGGGACGCTCTGGGCTTCCAGGCTTGGTTCTGTTGAGGAACGGAGTGTTTGTGGGGCCAGATTGGGGAGGGGTCGTTGTCAGGGTTGGTTTGGAGGGGAGGATAGTACCTGGGTCCTCTCTGGCTAAGGAGGCGGGGAGAATCGTGTTCTGTGCCTGGGGGACTAAAGCAGCTCGGGCGGGTCAGACAGCCCGTTTCATTCGGCCGGGACATCGGGAGGTTTTCAGATGTATAGTGCACTTTTCTCACCCTGCTCGTAGTTTTGGGACGTAGAGGGGATGAGAAGCGGCCAGACTGTGGTCATGCCATTCCAGGGTCTGTTTAATTTCTGACCTACACTGCTAGATGTAGGGCCTGCCTTGTGGATGGGCATTTTAATAGTCATTCAATCATTTGAGCACCAGCAGAGTATTGGACACAATGTTAAACGCTGGAAATACAAAGAAATAAAAGTTTCTGACCAAGAGCATGGCACAGCCTGGTTGAGAAAAACAGTACTGTCTGGAAAGTGCTACAATAAAATCACACATCTTTAGACGACTTACCGTTCATTCACTGAGGCCTCCAACCTGTCACTTTGAAAAGTGCTTGAGGAATGAGTAGTGAACTCTTGTTTTTCTTTTCACTTTCCATTTGGAATTGTTCCCAAGTTACTGTGGCAGTGTTTGCCCATCTGTCACTAGAAGTCGTTGAGATGATTCTTTTTAGTACTAACAAGTAAGCATCAGGCTTTAGTACTAACAGATAAAATAAGATCTCTTGGTAAGATCAGTTCCCAGGCTTAACGTTGGAGGAACTTGCTTTGACTTTCATACCTGAACTTGGAAGCCTGCATTTAGGCAAAATTAGTAATGGTAGTTATCATATTTTATATTTGTGACTATGAATGTAACTATAAATTCATAACAAAAAACAAGGACTTGAATACACAGTTATACACATAGTAGCCAAAAGAATATTATAACTGGAGATTTATGCTACATGGGGTTTAACCCTTACCTTTTTTTTTTTTTTTTTAATCCTTACCTTTTGAATCCAGCTTAGTTAGCCCACCAGTGTGTCTTTCTACAGAAGTTTTTTGCAAAAGATTGCGAAGAAGTCTCCCATCAATGAAAAACCTACAGGATCTTTGCTGTATTCCTAAGTGACGGACTGTAGAGTTTATTCAGGTCAAGCCTTTTCCTTTTCGTGTGGTATAAGACTATTGGGTCACTTTTTATGTAATTAACTGACCCAGCAGATAAGGACATGGACAGAATACTGGTGGAGAAAAGGGAATCAGAAGCTGGTCTATTAATTTAGAGAATAGGACGGAGACTTCCATGGTTAAAAGAGCAAGTCAAAAACAGGAACATTATCAGAAGTTTTACTGATCTGTGCTTTTTCCTCTACTACTTTATTTTTTCAGCTGAGTGCCCCTGCTTTGTTCCTGCCAGGAAATACTGGCACTTTTATTTTAAATGTCAAAGCATAATAAGTGATGAAAAAATGGATGGAACACGATTCTGGGCTGCCAGAGGGTTAGCCAAGGCCAAGGCTAGGTGCTGATATGGAACACTGTTATAGGGTGTGTTCCAAATCTAGGCCTAACTATGTGATAGGTAGTAGAACATCTTGTTTGTCTTTTCCATGTCATTCTTCCAGTTCACATTTTAAAAGCTGGAATAAACCATTCCAGAGAGTAGGAAGATGATGTAGTATCTCATACAAATGGTTACCTCAGTGGCAACACTACTAATAATCATACTAGTATCCATTTACTGAGCCCCAGTTCTGTGCTAAATGCTCTCCATACATTGTATCACTCAATCCTTTTCCATTTCACAGATGAGAAAACAGGCTTAGGTACTAGGTGGGTAGGTTAATGATGATATATATTGGTAAGAAGTACTAACCTTGTCCGGAGGAGTTGTCTACAGAAGACACTAGTTATTCTTTTGGTTCTGTCCGTTTGTTCATAGGGATTTACTGGCAGGGTTTAATTTTGTGCCATTGCCAATAAGAAAAAATGCTTATCTCCTGTTCCCTGTCTGATTATCAGGAGACTATTTATTTGTTAAGCAACAATTTGATAATAGGAATGAAACCTATAAACAGTGTAAAGAGCCCTTAGCTAGAGATTCTTCTGTTCTATGCATTCACGTTTTTATTTGTTCAACACATACTTGAGTGTCTGCTATGTGCTGGGCTCTGTTCAAGGCAGTAAACAAAAGAGGCCAAGTTGGTGCCTTTATGAAACTTTTCTTCTAGGCCAGGGAGGCAGTCAACAGAAAAGGGGGGAAAAAAAAACAACTATTTATCTTATCTATCTATCTAAATCTCCATCTCTCTGTCTGTCTGATTTTAATAAGAAGTGCTGTGGAAAAAAAGAAATAGGATAAGAGAGATGAAGTATGCCAGGAATGGGTGGGGGAGGAGCAGGAAAGGTTTTTATATCAGGTAGTAAGGGAAAGCATCTGATGATGTGCCTTCCACTTGAGCTGAGACCTGAAGTAAGTGAGGGAACAAGCCGTGCATGTGTCTGGGGGAGAAGCATTTCGGGCAGAGAAAGCAGCAAGTATAAAGGCCCTGAGGCCTCCCTAGTGCCTGATGAGTGAGTGGTCACTGTGAGGAGAGAGGTTAGTAAACGGGAGAATAGGGCATGAGGTCGGATCATGTAGGGCCTTATCAACCATTGTAAGTATACTTTCATTTACCCTGACTGAGATGGGGAGCCATTTGGCTGGATAGCTTCTTGTCACCTCCCCAGATCTACTCTATCCTTTTCCACCCTGCTCTGCAGATGTGCGCCAAGAGGTGGACCTGCACGGACAGGCTCCCTTGCCTTACGGCTTCTGAGTGTATTTGGCCATGGAGCATACTGATAGGGAGTGAGGGAGACAGAGGCTGAGATCAGTGCATTAACTCCTTTCCTGACAGATTGCATGGTCTGGAGGGGGTCTCTAGACTTGAGGTCACGACTCTTCGCAGGCACCTTTCATTGGAGCTCTCGGGCACCTTCTCCGCTCCTTCTCTTCCCACTTTTTCAGGCCTAGGTGGAGATCGGGTACCCCCTGTGCTGCCTGACCTAGAGCACTGCACTCTCTCTTGTGGTTTCCCTACACCTGCCCACACCTCTGTAAACTAGTTCCTTGATAAACTCTTCTCAAATCACCCACTTTGGGTCTGCCATTTCTTTCCTGCCAGTCAGGAGTCAGACTGATCCACGATTTGAGAATTTCGACCCAATCTGACTAGCATTTTCACAGGCCCATGTAGGTCACTGTTGGGATTGTGAGGAGGTGAGGAGGGGTGCAGGGGGACCCGCTGGGAGGCTGTTGCAGTACTCCAGGTGATGGACGATGGCAGCTTAGCTCAGGCTGAGGTGATGGAGATACTGAGCAGTGGTCAGGTTCTAGGTATTTGTAAAGACTTCTGCCTTGACAAGCTGTTTCCCAAATGGCTTGGTGCTTGGAGAACCTTTTACAATTCTAGAAAACAAGATGTGGTTGTCTTCCTTTTTTGTGCTGTCTGCATCCCCCCCTTTTGCAAATGCTCTGTGATTCAGGCCAGTGGGTTAATACCGGCACAGTCTCAGAGCTAGCAGGTTTGCCAAAAACAGTTGCTTACAGAAGGTATGACTCCTGTTTTTCTTTTAGTTTGTCCTTGGAAACGTGGGCAAAATATCCTCCACTTGAAGTGGCATGCGGTCATTAGACAGCATTCAGTTAAATGACAGTCAACTGTGAGGAGTATCTGGAAGGATTATCAGTCTTAGTTCCTGCCCTCAAAATTCTTTTCTCTTAGAGAGAAAAAAGAATATGCTGGAAGCAACTACAGAATGATTTACAAAAGCATGCAAGTAAGTGCTACATTATGACTGCATTGCGCAAGGGTTTGGGGGAGCGGAAGCCATATGTTGTGGGCTGAGGTGGTCAGGACAACTTCATGGAGAATGTTGGCTTGTAAAGGATGGAATTAGGGGGTAAGCCATTCCAGTCAGAGGAGCTGTTAGGGACGAAGACTCCACCATACCGGGCATGGAGGGGGCTGGTTGGCTGTGGTAGGAAATTAGGTCAGCTGGGTGGGTGAAGCCAGTGGGGTTGGGGGTGGGTGGTGGAGAGGGATGGAGACAGGCTGGGGAGCTGGCTTCAAGTGTTGAGCATTATGCCACTGCAGCTCCTGACGGAGGGAACATCAGGGGTCCAGGAATGAATCCTGGACTTCTGTTGACTTATTTCAAGTTATAATCTCTGAAAGATTATAAAAATGAAGGTGAAACAAGTCACTAAATACGATCAAACATACTAGTTTTTTGCTCTTCTGATGGAAGGGACCAGAGCTCTGCTTGGTCACATGGTCCACAAGCTAGCTATGGTGAATTGGTTTTGCTTTATTGAAATTCAGCATGTATCATGTTGCTCAACTCTAAGATAATTCCAAATACCAAATACCAAATTTCTCCCAGTTTTCTTATTAAACAGTCCAAAAAAAAAAAGGTTTTTTGGTCACCTTGAAAATGCACATACTTTTAAATGTGTAAACAAATCAAATGCCTACCTACAAAATTTACATTACATTTTAAATCTAGGTACATGTACCTGTCTAGAATCACACACTTTGTAAAATCATATTAATTTAGAAATATTGTTTTTCCTCTTTATTTATAAAAAAATTTTCTCCAAAATCTTCACGTGCATCTTTGACCTTTCTTTTATCTTGCTGGAGCCACATTTTGGGTCAGCCAATGTATTTCTCAAGACCACATTTTTTTTTTTTTTGAGATAAATCACTTTTTTTTTTTTTTTAAGATTTTATTTATTTATTTTTCAGAGAGAGCGAGCACAGGCAGACAGAGTGGCAGGCAGAGGCAGAGAGAGAAGCAGGCTCCTTGCCGAGCAAGGAGCCCGATGTGGGACTCAATCCCAGGACGCTGGGATCATGACCTGAGCCGAAGGCAGCCGCTTAACCAACTGAGCCACCCAGGCGTCCCGAGATAAATCCCTTTTGAATATGGTTAAGCATATCCTATCCCAAGTTACAGGTACTTACTTGTGTAACATTAGGACCCTTTTACAACGTGTCCAGTTGGTATGTATCTGTGATCACCACAACTTAACTACTGTTTATTTACTTTTTAAAATGCTCTTTAGGGGCGCCTGGGTGGCTCAGCAGGTTAAAGCCTCTGCCTTCGCCTCAGGTCATGATCTCAGGGTTCTGGGATCGAGCCCCGCATCGGGCTCCCTGCTCAGAGGGGAGCCAGCTTCCTCTCTCTCTCTCTGCCTGTCTCTCTGCCTACTTGTGATCTCTGTCTGTCAAATAAATAAATAAACTCTTTTATAAATAAATAAAATGCTCTTTAAAAGGGCTTACAGTGGCAATTTGACATGTAGAAGTGTGAGTTCTTATCCTCAGGAATAATTGCTAAATCTGTGCTTAATTTGTCATCTTTCCTGATACCATCAGCTTACTTCTATCAGCAACCAAAACAAACTTTGACTGAGGTTGTTTTAGACTGATTATGTCAACCCCAACTGGTATTCTGTATTTAAAATAAAGGGTCGAAAGAACCCCCTGTAGGCAAATGTACATTGTAAGGATTGCTTATAAAGTGATTTGTTTTTCCTGAGGATTTTTTTTTAAATCCTTGCCTTATATTTAATCTACTAATGATTCTTTTCCTGGATCTTCAGCATTAACATGAGTGTCAGGCAGCAAATCCATTTTCTGGAAGGGTCCTCCTCTGGGAGAGAGGGGGAGATGTTGGAAGAAGGGACATGATAGTTCATGATATGAAAGTTGGTGCGTCATTAGATCGGCTTTATTTATTTATTTGTTTTTAAAGATTTACTTACTTGACAGAGAGAGACAACGTGAGAGGGAACACAAGCAGGGGGAGTCGGAGAGGGAGAAGCAGGCTTCCCACTGAGCAGGGAGCCCGATGCGGGGCTTCATCCCAGGACTCTGGGATCATGACCCAAGCCGAAGGCAAATACTTAACCACTGAGCCACCCAGGTGTCCCTAGATTGGCTTTATTTTATTTATTTATTTTTAAAAGATTTTATTTATTTATTTGACAGAGAGAGAGAGTGTGAGAGGGAATAGAAGCAGGGGAAGCAGGAGAGGGAGAAGCAGGCTTCCCACTGAGCAGGGAGCCCAATGCAGTGCTCAATCCCAGGACCCTGGGATCATGACTTGAGCCAAAGGCAGATACTTAACGACTGAGCCACACAGGCGCCCCTAGATTGGCTTTAGATAGAAGCTGTGGAAGAAAAAGTACCAAATGCATGAGTTGCTTTTTACCACTTACCAGAATGGAAATTATTTTGTGCTTCTGACTGGACTTATTCTGTCTGGCATTAGTTTGGGGCTTCTGACAGTTATCAAGCTAAGTTCTTTAGGACACAAAACGGGCTCGTAGACATTTATAGCTTCTGGGGCCATAGTTCTTTGGTATAAAATAAGCAGATGTGGGGGTGCCTGGGTGGCTCAGTGGGTTAAGGCCTCTGCCTTCGGCTCAGATCATGATCTCAGGGTACTGGGATCGAGCCCCGCATCGGGCTTTCTGCTCAGTGGGGAGCCTGCTTCCCCGCCCCCCTGCCTGCCTCTCTGCCTACTTGTGATCTCTGTCTGTCAAATAAATAAATAAAATCTTTAAAAAAAATAAGCAGATGTGACAGAAGGTGAACACTTAATTCTTTAGATTTTGAGAATCCCATTCTATTATTATTAATTTATTATTTTTCGATTAGTTAAGCCTTTATGTGCACATTAACAGAAACCAAACCTACTGAGGAGATGGAAATGTGGACACCAGCAGGAACCAAAGAACTAGGGACTGGGGAAAAGACTAAACCAGCAGACCTCAAAGAAGGGGGATCATGGACTGATTCCAAACAAATGGAGAATTGCAACTGCTACCACTAGTTCCTAGCATGGAATCTGAAGACAGAACCGAGGGCTGGGGTTTCGAAGTTACTGCAGATTGGCTGATACAAGGCTCTGTGTGCATCACCAGCAATTTCCAGTTTGGATTAAACTGGCAGACTCCGTTAATGGGGACTGTGGACTGGAACTGGGGAAGGGATTCCAGTATGGAATTGCAGATTGAACCAAGGGCTAAGGACTAGGGGTAGACCGACCAGTAACCCTAGACTGGAAAGCCAGTCAGATGGGGAGCTCCACCGAGAGCTCGCCAGCAGGCCTCAGAAATGGCATGAAAGACTGTGAACTCAGAAGCGTTTGCAGGGCACCAGACCTGTTTCTTGCTGTCTCCAGATGCCACCATGAGTTTGCTTTGGATCCCATTGCTGCTACCAAATCTGTTAAAGACCAAAATTCAACTGAATAAATTGGCAGATCTAATTGGCTTTATTAACCAATTCATTAATTGGGCAGCATCCCATCTAGCAAGTAAAAAGGAACTCCAAAGGGCTACAAAAAGGGAAAGGTTTTTTAAAGGCATACAGAAGAAAATATTTATTTTGGGTGAGGTTCCCCTTCCCATGGTACCGTCCATAGAGAGGGCCCATGGGACAGGTTACCTTATTGGCACTGACCAGAAAATTCTTGACTGGTTAAGATTACATTTCTGGGGAAGATTGAAAGTGCAATTTGGTTAGGTATTAAGCCCCAGTTCGGTGACCTAGCATAAGTGACTTTATTTTGGGCCTGAGGTTCTCCTTTTAACACGGTTGTTGATTTTTTTAATCCCTTCTCCTCTGGATGGACAATTGAGCTATTTCTAGATTTTGGATATTAACGGATATAAATGCTACACTCTTGCAGAAGTCTTTTTATGAGCATATGTTTTCATTTCTGTTCAGCGAAGACCTAAAAGCAGAATTGTTGGATCATAGGGTGGGCGTATGCTGAGTTTTATAAGAAACTGCTATCCTTTTTCAGAGTGGTTGTAAATTTTATACCCTCACTTGCATTATATAATAAGAGTTCTGGTTGCTCTACAGCCTCGCCAACATTTGGTGTTGTTGGTTTTTTTCAACTTTAGTCACCTGCCGGTGGTTGTGGGTGGTATTGTTAAGGAAAAAGCGATTTGTGACACTTCTTAAAGGAACTCTCCATTCAAGACTTTATTACTATAGTGATTTTTGCTTAGGGGAGAGAGATGGGGCTCCACTCTGAATATGACAAGGGAAAGTGGGGATTTATAGCCAAGGAGCAAGGTGGAGGGATTGCTGGATGGAAACTTACTAAAAGAATGCTCAGGGGAAAGAAGGAATTCTGGCTAAGCCAGTTTCATGGGCTTCCTCCTAAAGGCAGGCAGCGTGAGCAGACATCACTGAGAAAAGACATGATGCAGACATAGCCACAGAAGTATAAAAGTCACGGTTTAGTTGGGATATGGATGTACTGTATGTGTATCTGCAAATGTATTTGACTTTTCAGAAATCTTTCTTATGCCTAGATACAGTAGTCATGGTGAAATTTGGGTATTAAGCTTTTTGTTTTGTTTCGATTCTTAATAATTCCCTCCAACATTTTTTTATAAAAATTTCAAATATACTGAAAAATTGACAGCACCTGTTTACCCTCTGCCTAACCTTTGTCCTTCATCTAAACTGTTAAAGGATACGTTTTAAAAGAGGATAAAATCAAGACTCATACAAATATAAAATGAACACATCAAAGATTTAATTTAACTCATGGAATTGATAGGATGTGATAACCAGTTCAGAAGAGAACTCAAAGTGCCACACATTCACAGGCATGTAAGGAATGCTGAGGTGAAATTACAAAGGCATAGCAAAACTGGTCAGTATACATTCCACGATCATTAATTGCATTTTACCAGATACCATATGCATATCTATGGGTAGAAATATTTGCATAACTATCAGACTATCAGTGTTCTACAAATTAATTTCTATATCTATGGAGTGTGAAACAGCTTAGTTAAGGACAAAAGAGGAGATAAGCCAATGGATCATCTAGCCAGGACACAATTTTGTGTGTGTGTGTGTGTGTGTGTGTGTGTGTGTACACACATGTGTATGTATGTATATGCCAATATTTTTTCCTGAATCTGATAATAAGATAATAATAAAACATGCATCTCTAAAGAATAATATTCTTCTACATAAGGACAATAACATCACACCTAAGAAAATAAAAAAAAATTCTATAATATCATCTAATATCCCATTTTAAATTTTTAAATTTCCCCTATTGTCCCAAGAATTTCTCTGTCTCTTTGTGTGAGTGTGTGTGTGTGTGTGTGTGTTTTAAACTCGCCTCTTGTTACTTTTTTTTCCTCCCAGGCTATTTAAGAACTTTGAAGAGCTAATCCCTTGGGACTAAGTCTTCTAGTGACTAATCCCGGTGGCCTTTCTTATAACATTTCATATAGCAGTGTTTCTGAAACAGATCTGATGCTTTCGGCTGTCATCCTTCTCCTAAAAGAGTCATATCAATTTCATTAACATGGTCATGAGCTGTGTGCCCTGTGCCCAAGGGAAATGAACCTATGGACCCTTTGCTATTTATACAAAAGAAAATTACCTGTTGTTATGGAGCTGTTAATCAGCCTTTGTATTGTACCCGGCTGGTGACTGCCTTGCCTATTGGAGTTCTCATGGGAGAGATTGACTGGAATATAATAGCCTGTTCCTTTGGGATGGAAAGGAAGCATGGAAATCCAAGATAAAATGAGCTCAGGGCAAGTGGACATGGTTTAGAATCCCGATGCAGTACTGAAGTTGATTTTTTTTTTTTAAGATTTTATTTATTTACTTCACAGACAGAGATCACAAGTAGGCAGAGAGAGAGAGAGAGAGAGAGAGAGAGAGGAGAAAGCAGGCTCCCTGCTGAGCAGAGAGCTGGATGTGGGGCTCTATCCCAGGATCCTGGGAACATGACCTGAGCTGAAGGCAGAGGCTTTAACCCACTGAGCCACCCAGGTGCCCCTTGAAGCTGACTTTTTAAAAGAAGAATTCTGATTTGAGAGCTATAAGTGTCCAGAGTTTTCATGACTGAGGTAACTGTTTTTTTTCATACTTAATGTCAGTTCTCTTATATTTAAAGTGAGAATTTGGGGGCACCTGGGTGGCTCAGTGGGTTAAGCCTCTACCTTCGGCTCAGGTCATGATCTCAGGGTCCTGGGATTGAACCCCGAATCGGGCTCTCTGCTCAGCAGGGAGCCTGCTGCCCCATTTCTCTCTGCCTGCCTCTCTGCCTGCTTGTGATCTCTCTCCCTCTGTCAAATGGATGGATAAAATCTTAAAAAAAATAAAGTGAGACTTTTTATACATTTTTAAAAAGGAATTTAGTTATAGATTTTGCCTATAGATATTAAGCAGTTGTTATGACTGCCTCCCTTAATTCTATCAGGTTAAATTTCTATATCTATTAATGTATTAGAGGTCCCCAAGACCACCTTTAGTTGATTCACTACAGGGATTCAGAGAACTCAGCAAAGTTGTACTCATGGTTATCATTTATTACAGCAGGAGGCTACAGAGCAAAATCAGCCAGTGAAAGGCTCATAGTGTAGTCTGGAGGAAACCAGACAAAAGCTTCCAAGGGTTCTCTCCCAGTGGAGTCACATAGGATGTACCTAATTTCTTGGACGTCAAATTGTGACTATACATCACATGCAAAGTGTTGCCTACCAGAGAAGCTTCTCAGAGGCTTCTCAGAGGATCATGGTTTTTACTGGGGGTTGGTCACATATGTACCTTCTGCCTAGCACGTCTTAAAATTACAGACTCCCAGAAAAAAGTAGCTGTTGAGCATAAATAAGGTTTATGCAGTTTCAGCACAGTGAGCCATGCATCAGTTCTTGGAATGGTGGGAACCCTCCCAGGTTCAGGTTTCTATATACCAGCAAAGGGTCAACCGTTCAAGCTGGCCTAAGGATGGCAGGCTCATACCTGTTATGGTAACTCCTTTGTGTACAACTAACTTTCTCCCTTTCCTTCTGCTCCACAAATCGGAGCAAAGAATGCTTGCATCTTCTCAGTAACAAATTTACTCAGACTTTATATAACACTTGGCAGGCCATATGGGGAGAAGGGAAGGCAAAAAGGATGTTGCTTGTGTGCTTTGGAGATGACTTTGATTTTCTCCTCGCCAGATGAGTTCTTTTTAATTTCTATATTAATCCATTACTATGTGTCAAAAAAATTTGCAGGCTTATTGCTAAGTATTATTTTTAAAGTTGTACTCTAGAAACCATACTGTGTGCTCTAAGGTGATCTTTTTCTAAAATATATCAGTTCCTAAAGACAACACTTAGAATGGGAGTAAAAATTTTTTTAAAGGGTTCACTCATCCATTTTGAAAGAGAGAGTGAGAGTGGGGTGGGGGGCAGAGGGATAGAATCTCAAGTAGATTCCTTGCTGAGTGGGGAAGGGGTCTGATCCCAGGACCCTGAAAAATGAGCCTGATCCCATGACCCTGAGATCACGACCCGAGCCAAAACCAAGAGTTGGTCGCTCAACCAACTGAGCCACCCAGGTGCCCCATAGAATGGGTGTAAATTTTTGTAAATCATGTATCTGATAAGGGACTTGTAACTAGAATATATAAGAAGTTATTACAATTCAATAATAAAAAGGCAGCCCAATTAAAAAAAAGACGTATCTGAATAGACACTTCTCTAAAGAAGATATACAAATCGCCAATAAGCCCATAGAAAGATGCTCAACATCATTAGCCATGACAGAATTGCAGTCAAAACTACAATGAAATATTGCTTCACACCCACTAGGATGGATATAATCAAAACTACAGAGACATGTGTTGGTGAGGTTGTGAAGAAATTAGAATGCTCATACGTTGCTGGTGAGAATATAAAATGCTATGACTGCTTTGGAAAACAGTCTGATAGTCCCTTAAAGAGTTAACATAGAGTGACCATATGGTCCAGCAGTTCCACTCCTAGGTACATACTTATACCTAAGTAGAAATGAGAACACATATCTATTTGAAAACTTACACAAGAATGTTCCTAGCGGGGACGCCTGGGTGGCTCAGTTGGTTAAGCAGCTGCCTTCGGCTCAGGTCATGATCCCAGCGTCCTGGGATCGAGTCCCACATCGGGCTCCTTGCTTGGCAGGGAGCCTGCTTCTCCCTCTGCCTCTGCCTGCCACTCTGTCTGCCTGTGCTCACTCTCTCTCTCTAACAAATAAATAAATAAAATCTTAAAAAAAAAAAAAAAAGAATGTTCCTAGCGACTTTATTCATAATAACCCCCAAATGAGAACAACCCAAATGCCCAACGGATGAATAATAGATTGAAAAAATGCAATATATCCATAAAATGGAATATTACCTGGCAATAAAAAGAAGTAATGGTTCATGCCCCAACATGGATGAAGCTTGAAAACATTATGCTGAGTGAAATAAGATAGTCATGAAGGACCGTATGTTGTGTGATTACATTTATGAGACTGATGCGCTACCTACTGCGCTGAGGCACCTGTGTGATTACATTTATATAAAATATCCAGAATAGGCAAATCATAAAGAGAAAGTTGATGGATAGTCGACAGGGACTGGGGAAGATGAAGGGTTGGGGGTGACTGCTAAGGGGTGCAGGATTTCTTTTGGGGGTAGTGAAAGTATCCTAAAATTGATTGTGGTAATGGAGGCACAACTCTGAATGTACTAAAAGCCATTGAATCATATACTTTAAATGGATGAGTTGAACGGTGCATGAATGATATCTCAATGAAGCTATTAGAAACATATACCAGTTCTTAAGAGAAGATAAAGGGAATTGTTATTTGACCATTTTTATGAACAGCTGGCCTATAACACTCAGGTATTTATTAGAATTCATAACTTAGATTTTCAGACCGTTGAGTCTGTTACTAACTGCTTTGGAATATCACCTGTTCATTCTGCAGAAGAGTGATTAGGAGCTCCGAAGAAAAATGACACAGTGTTGGGAATATTTTAAGCACTTTCTGCCTTCTGTCTGTCAGATATCCTAGTTTAGCAGTAAAACTCTATTTTCCTCATCTGGTTCTTGGCTGCTTATGTTGTCCGACAGGGAGCTGAAGGTGGGTCTGCTCATGAAGGAGTTCTTGGCTGGACCCTTTTCTCTAAGGATCTCAGTGTCAGAATGCTAAGGCGATAATGGGCTCATCCATTGGCCTTGGAATATTATTAAGTCGTGTGGACTTGAGTCAGCTTGCATTTGGGCAAAGTGAGTTTTCCTCCCAGTTGGTTCTGTTTCATTCAGAATTCATCAACTCACTTAGCTCTAACAGAATATTATAGGCACATCTTTACTGCATGATCTTACTGGCGTATGTTTCTTGTATATTTTTCTGTCCCTTTCAGCTTACAGCTAAGGAAGGTGTAACTGAGAAATGCAGTCTGTCTTCCTTTTAGGCTGGTGCTTTATGTTAGTCTTGTGTGAGAGTCTAGAAAGGAAAAGAATTATGAAGAATTGGGACAACTTCCTTATTCCTCATGAGTCAGATTCTTATAGTGACTTCAGTCTGTTTTTTGAAATATTATGAATTCTTAGCCAGTTTATCCCTCAAACTCATGTTCAGAGGCAAATAGCAAAGTATATCCTGAAATCAAGTATAAATGAATTTTAGATTGGCTGCCATTTTAGATGACTCACATCATTGCTCCCCTCATCATCACAAATAATTCTTGCACATACGTCAAGGCCCTAGACGCTCTAACTCAGTGGACCATTCAAAAATAAAGAATACATTTTGAAATTCCCAGAGAGGACATTATTATGTATCTTGAAATCTCAATGAGGACATGCCTCACTACCAAGAACAGGGATGCCAGTGAAGGAGAAACCCTGTCTCCTGTTAACCAGCCCACTTCTGCACTGCTGCATCCTTTCCTTACAGAAGCTGAACTTTGTGACCATGTCGTGGTAGGTCAGGTGATCTGGATTTTTTTATGACCTGGCTTTCTGAGATCCTGCATATTATGGGACTGTTGAGTGCTGTGTCTGACATAGGACCAATGACCAGATGTGCTGTTTCATTGGTGTTTCCATGATTGATGTTCTTGTAAATCTCACAGGGAATTTAAATACAGATTGAATTTTAATGTTCAATCTGTATTTGAACAGTTCAGTCTGACATTAAGAGGTATGACCCTTAGCAGAAATTAATTTTGTATTTGCGAATGGCCAGTTAAGTGAACACCTAAACAACTTCATAGAGCAGGCAAGAATAAATCTCTCAAGCAAAATGCTTTGTCTGCTCCCTAAGTAGCTGGTGCCAGTGAGCCAAATTCCAGGACCGCCATTAGTTTGGATACATGGATAGTTGACTGGAGAAGCCGAGGGTAATGCCAGCATGGTACAGGACATTCTCTCTGCTTCATCTGTCCTGAGCCCGCCATCCTACAGAGCCCTTGAATTGGGGCTTACAATTCCATGAAGTACAAAAACCACACCAAGCAACTGTAGCCAATGGGCATTTGTGGCAACTGGAAGAAAAAGTCGACAGAGGACTCATCTGTATTTGTTTTCTCTCTCCCATCTCCTGCATTCTTACCAGGCAAAAGTAGAAGAAAAGATCCAGGACGTCTTCAGTTCTTACAAGTTCAACCACCTTGTACCAAGGTAAGCTGTGGTTAGGAGTGTGGGGCGATCGGGGAGACACCCCCTCCTGTGCGAGCCTTTCTTCTTTCCTTCTTGAGCCTGTTCAACCTCAAGGGATAAGTCTGTTGGGAGAAGGGTTTCTTGACCTTGACCTTGTGGCCACCTGGTAAGCTAATGACCCCAACTCCTTCCTCTGTTACAAAGCTGTTTAGAGGAGATGCTCTCCTTGACCTGAACCATCAGGTGTTACATGGGGAGACCGTTTAAGGCCTGGACTCTGAGGTCTGATGATGGGGAGGGGAAATTCATGTTTCTGTTGCTTAGTCGTGACCTGGTGCTCTGGTGGTTCGGCTCAGAACTCTTAAGGTTTTATTTTTCGTTGACACTTTGAGTCCAGGGGATGGCAAAGGATGGATTCTCTTGATGTGTGTTGTGCTTTGACTGGGAAGAGGTGATGAGTCTGAGCTTCTCCCAGCCCAGCCCTTATTGGTAACTGTGGCGCCGCTCCCATGGATGCAGTCTCCAGGGAGAACATACAGTGCCTTTTGTTTCCCTCAGCACTTAGCAAGTTGAAGGTTTCTAAGCAATTTGATGTTAGAAATTCCATAGAGGGGATTATAAGCTTAACTTAACTTAAACTTATTGTTTAAGTTGAACCTTTGTTTTCCCTTGTTTGTAGTTTATGATGTGTCACGCTAGGATTTCACGAGGATATTTCATCCCTCTAGTAGCATGTCTCTCCCAGTCCTAAGTTGTTTCTCCAGAACTATCCTGTGTTGTATTTCCATCCATAAGAACAGATTAGGAGTCCAAAACTGTGTGTGGTCATGGTTTTATCTTAACGATCCAGCACTCTGCCTTGACCCCCTCTGAATAAAGGGCCCTGGTGCTGCTGGCTGATTTGCTCTGACTGGGAAACAGGGGGCCTGAGGTCCTGCCTGAGCCCTGAGTCCTGTGCTTCAGAGACCGAACCAGAGCCAGTGACGCTCTGGGTGCTCTGGTTTTACTGGGACATCATGCATGGTTCTGGCCTGAGTTCATTTTGTGTCTTTTTTACCACCATTATATTTTGCCACTATTTCCTTGAAAAAGAAATTTTCTTCTGAAAATTCTGATTAGCCAAGGCAGAAAACAATTGGAAAAGGCAAATTGGAAAAAGGGAAAGGCAGATGAGAAGGTCATCTTCATTTTTCTCCCCTGGGGAAGGAATGAGGGAAGATACCAACTAACTAGAGGAGTCTTTCCCCAAACTGCTGAACTAAATCTCTGTATTAACCTAAAGCTCAGTCCTCAGTAAATGAGTTATTGCTCGTCCGGAGCCACAGCTGGAGATTGGGAAATGAAGCCATTGGTTTCCACAGCTCGGAGGCTGAAACTAATATAATAGTGTATGTCAACTCTGCTTAAAAGACATTTTCACCAAATAGGTTTTTAAAAACAATTTGTTTATTTCTTCCAAGTTTTTATTTAAACACGGTTTCTATCTTAGAATAATCTCCAAGGTATATTAAATGGAAAAATAAAAATACAGAAAAATATGTGTTGCACTCTGCCATTTGTGCTAAAGAGAAAACAGTGTTTTTACAAATCAGTCAACAAACAGCTAAGGGGGGGGGTGGACGGGCACCAGCTCTGCCTGGTACTGGCGAGACTTCTCCAGAGGGGGAGGGACTTGGTGGTGGTGAGGGGTGTGATTGTGAGTGTGGGGGTCTTTGTGCCTAGCTGCTGCATCTATCACCTGACTGGGCTCTGAATCACTGTCTGCTGCCTGAGGCCCTGTAGACACATGATCCCTGTGTTTCGAAAGGGACCTTTGATCATTTGACGTTCCTTTTCACCCACCATCAGAACAGACCCTTGGACTTTTCTTTTATTCTTACTGAGATGTGAGGGAGAATGGGAGGTTACATAGTCTGGGAGGAAGAAGTGGTGTTTGGGGAAGGGTGCCGGAGGACAATAAAAAAATTAAATCTCCTGAATTCGTAGGTCTTAGGTCAGGTGTGGGTGGAAGACAAAAATGTTCCTCTTGGGTTTGGATCTTTCTGGAAGTCAAATATGTCAGGGCTCTGGGTTTATTTCAGGAATCTGACACTTCCCATTTTATTGTTCCCTATGAAAATGGGTGTTTTAAAGGATGCTAATAAGTATATCATTATGTCATAGCATGCTAATGAATATTAGAGATACTACACATTTTGGCAGAAAGGCTGAGTGAATGGCCGATAGAAATCAACATATCAATCAATATAAGGCTGAAGCCAAACATCACCGTCCTAGAACTAACTTCTAGGATAAAAGAATAAACCTGGAAATTTAGCAAAATTTTAAATTATTATCACAATTTCAATATTTAACATTTTAGAAGTCAAATTTTAGAAAGTCTGACAAGATATAGGAATAAACCTTCATTTTTTAGCTAAAGTGAATATTCAGATACTAGCAATAAGTCTAAATGACACGGCGTGTTTGTTTTTGAGGTTATGATGCTGGTCGGTGCAATAGTATCGCACACACACCCAGGACCACTGACTGCGCACAGGTCCAGGGATGCCAGGAATGATGCTGAGGGAGGCATTTGCCTATTGAACCTTCCGGTGCCACAGCCCAATAGCAGATTTGGCTGAAATTCAAGGCTGAAGCTGAACGTCAGTACCTTCTACAATTATTCCCCATTCCAGGAATGATTTCTTTCTCTCTCTAAGACCGTGAAGCCTGCATCCTCTCCTGGAGTGAGGTAGTCCCTCCCAAGGGTCTTTCTGACTGTGCTTTTAACAGTTTTGTTTGTCAGGAGCCTGCTTTCCCATGGAAGCTAATTTTTCCTTCCCTGTGGTTATTCCACACACTTAGGAATTCACCCTTTTCATTTATTCCATTAGCTTTAGTAAAAAAGCCTAGATGCATTAAACTGAACTCCCTCTCTGTCTCTTTCTCTCACGTACTCCCATGTCATTTTCCTCTTGGGCAACAGGGTGATCCAGGCCCACCCAGGTCCTGCGGCTGCTGGGCTCTTAGTCTCATGGAAGAGGTAGCCATTCAACAAACAAATGCAAATACACTGTTACCAATGGGATGAGTGTCAAGGAAGGGAATGGGACGCTCTGAGAGAGTAACAGGGAGGATGTAATTTAGGTTGGGAAGTCAGGGAATGTGTCTTAGTCTGTTCTGCCTGCTACAACAAATTACCATGGACTGGGTGGTTTAAACTAGAAACATTTATTTCTCACAGTTTTGGAGGCTGGGGAGGTTCGGTGTTTGATGAGGGCCCACTCCCTGGTTCATAAATGGCCATCTTCCCACTGTGTCCTCACGTGGAAGGGGTGAGGGAGCTCTCTGGAGCCTCTTTTATAAGGTTGCTAATCCCTTCATGACTTAATCACATCCCAAAGGCCCCACTTCTAATACCATCACACTGGGGATTAGGATCAACATGAATTTTGAAGGGAC
>RCUC01124214.1:0-10938 GCA_003697995.1 Taxidea taxus jeffersonii | reverse complement strand
GTTTGCTTGTAAAAGAACAAATCTTCACTGATAAAGACGCACAGCAAGCCACAAAAACGAACTGTGATAGAAATTGGCATGTCAAGGGGCACCTGGGTGGCTCAGTGGGTTAAAGCCTCTGCCTTCGGCTCAGGTCATGATCCCAGGGTCCTGGGATCGAGCCCCGCATCGGGCTCTCTGCTTGGCGGGGAGCCTGCTTCCTCCTCCCTCTCTGCCTGCTGCTCTGCCTGCTCGTGATCTCTGTCTGTCAAATAAATAAATAAATAAATAAATAATCTTTAAAAAAAAGAAATTGGCATGTCAATGAATACCACAACTATGTAACAAGGAAGAGGATACTTTAAAAAGTATCAGCTGTGTTACATTCATCATCCTGAAAATCGAGACCATCCTTTCTGCTGGAATCCAGCTCACGTACTTCCTCTGTGACATTCACTACACTAGACAACTCATCAGTCCTTTAAAACTCAAGCTGTTATTAGTAGCATTATTAACTCCACTTTTAATAAATTGAACTGTCATCTTACTGTGTTGTATGTGCTGTGTCTAGCGTCTCTCAGGCCCTGTCCTCACAATCTCCAGCTCCTTCATGTGTGCTCAGGTAGTGGGCCTACACAGTTCCACTCAGCAGCATCTCTCTGAATCTAAGGCACCAAGTTTGGACTTCATGAGGCCAAAGCCTCCCTGACTTTCAAGTCATGGGCTACTGTAGTAACACATTTAAAACTAAATCTTAGGGGCACCTGGGTGGCTCAGTGGGTTAAGCCTCTGCCTTCAGCTCAGGGCATGATCCCAGGGTCCTGGGATCCAGCCCCCCATCGGGCTCTCTGTTCAGTGGAAAGCCTGCCTCTCCCTCTGCCTGCTGCTCTGCCTACTTGTGCTCTCTCTGTCAAATAAATAAATAAAATCTTAAAAAACAATAATAAAACTAAATCTTAGAAGATAAGATTCTGTGACTTGTTATTTTATTAACAAAACTAGTCCATTGGGCAAAGTATGCATCCTTACTGGGATGTCCTTGGTTGGTACGTTTTGTCCCTGAAAGGTGGCCCGTCACTTTTTGTGCTCTGGGACATACTGATCGTCTACGGCCATACCACGCTGAATGCGCCCGATCTCTTCTGGGACATACTGATCGCTGCAGCTCACCCTGGATTCCTTATTTATATTCCCCTTGCCATTCTCGCTCTAGGTGGAGCCTAACGTCTTCAGCCATGCCAGGGTGCTGCTGTGAACACAAGGTAGTTTTCAGATGTCTGTTTTTTTGGCTATTCTATTTTCTTTAGGGAAAAAAAAAGTTTTAAATATGGTATATGTTAGGTCCTGAATTTTATATGCTTATTTATCTATTCTTTATAGTTAATGATGTAGGTTAATGATGTTTCCTCAAATTTCTAAGATGCTCTTGATTGTAAGACATCATTTGATAAACCTCTGAGTAACAACAACAAAAAATATTACTGATGAAGTAGAACAGGTCATCTCAGTCTAGAGATTTGGAAATGTTTCTAAAAATATATCTTAGAATCGATACAACTTAGCATCTTCCCATTTTAAAAATGAGCTAACTGTGGCAAAGAGAAGTTAGATGCCTTATGGTCACACATGGTCTGTGGCAGAACCAGCCATGAATCTTAACTGGGCAATACCAGGCTGTATTTTACACCCAGAATCTTAAAACTGTCCACTTCTTTTTTTTTTTTAATTTTTTTAGATTTTTATTTTATTTATTTGACAGAGAGAGATCACAAGTAAGCAGAGAAGCAGGCAGAGAGGGGGAAGCAGTCTCCCTGCTGAGCAGAGAGCCCAATGTGGGGCTCGATCCCAGGACCCTGAGATCATGACCTGGGCCGAAGGCAGAGGCTTAACCCACTGAGCCAGAGTCGGGTCTGATAGACTACGAAGTGGCAAATGGTACACCATGGTTATATGACAGGCAGAGCTGCCTCACGGTTATATGAGCTCAGATCCAGGCTCTTTGGGTCCAAGTCCCGGCTCCATTGCTTGCTATGTATATAACCTACAACATTTTATTTAACTTTCCAGCCTTTCAGTTATCTATAACATGAGAATTAGAATATCTGTCTCCTGATATTATGATCTGTTTCCTGGTTAGTATGAGGATCACACCAAAATATACATATAAAGTTCTCAGAATAGTATCCGGCACAGCATAAACACAGTGAAGTATTTAGTTTTCATAGCTATCCAAGGCATTCAGTTTATGCTCTTTATATAACAGAGAAACATTACATCACTGCTAAACCTTTTAACTAATAGCTGGCAAAATAAAGTTGAAAATAATACTAAACCCAAGGCAAGGACTGCAATAGAAATTTGCATTTATTATTAATGGAGCCCAGATGATGGTGCCATTTTCAGAGTTTTTCCTACATTGGGAAGTTTTTACTGTGTTTCCATCCAACCGCAGAAGGCAGAAAATCAAAAATATCTGTGAGCTCTTTAAATGAGCCATGTGTGACTATTTGAAACAGTGACTTACACAATGAGAAAATGCCTTTTGCTAAGTGATTTGAGAAGAACAAGCAAGTCAAAGAGGCATGGGTGAGAAAAGGGAAAACAATGAGTCATCACCACTAAAAGATGTGTGTATGGGATAGGAAGATATGTGACAGGACTTTGTGTTAAAAATGTCACTCTTGGGGTGCCTGGGTGGCTCAGTGGGTTAAAGCCTCTGCCTTTGGCTCAGGTCATGATCTCAGGGTCCTGGGATCGAGCCCCGCATCAGGCTCTCTGCTCAGCGGGGAACCTGCTTCCTCCTCTCTGCCTGCCTCTCTGCCTACTTGTGATCTCTGTCAAATAAATAAATAAAATCTTAAAAAAATTTTTTTAAATGTCACTCTTGAAGCAGTGTGATGAATAGACTGGAAGACAGAAATGGGGAACATGTAAACCATTCGGGGGCCTGTTGCAATTGGGACCCAGCAATTGGTAAATTGCAATTGATAAAGCCCTAAGGGTACTTGCATGTGGTAGCAAGGAATGAAAGAATAGACAGAACGGAGATATAGAAGATAATTGTATTTGTTATTTATTCCGTGTAACCGTATCACCCCCAAATTTAGCAGCTTAAAACTGCAAACATTTATTAATTCACAGAGTTTCTGAGAGTCAAGAATCCAGGATCAGCTTAACAGAGTGGTTTTGGCTCAAGTGTTTAACAAGGTTCTAGTCAAGCTATCCACCAGAGCTTCACTCATCTCACATTTCAACTGGGGCTGGAGAATCGGCTTCTGGGTTCACTTACATAGTAGTGAGCAGGCCTCACTTCCTTGCTGGCCGTTGGCCAGAGGCTTCAGCCTGCTTCCTCTGGAAAGAGAGAAAGAAAGAATGTGCCAGAGGCCAAAACAGAAATCATAGCCTTAGAGCAATCTCAGGAGTGACCATCCCTTTCTGTATGCTAGTCATCCAAAAGCCCAGTGCTAATACAGTGTAGAATGGGACGAGCCACTTCAACCTTAGTATCATAAAATGTGTTTACTCTTCCTAAGAGCAAATAGGACCAGTTGTTTTTTTTTTTAATAAGATCTTATTTATTTATTTTTGAGAGAGAGAGAAAATGAGCACAAGCAGGGGGAGGGGTAGATGGAGAAGCACACTCCATGCTGAGAAGGGACCCTGATGCAGGACTCAATCCCAGGACCCCTGGATCATGACCAGAGCTGAAGGCAGATGCTTAACCGACTCAGCCAACCAGGTGTCCCAGGACCACAGTCTTTTTAATGTTCTACCAAGAACGTGACCTACAGAAATGTGAGGTAATGACCAAGTGTTGAGTTAAGCCACTAAATTTATACTAATTTATTATATAGCAATAGAAAACTAAACTTTGAGATGGTTTTGTGGAAATGGTACAATCTACATTGTCTTTTCATCTCTGAATTTCTTCTTTAAAATGCTGCCCAAGGTCTTTTAAGTTCTTTCAAATCATAATCAGAATACTCAACTATTCCTAAGCCCCCATTATTGATAATAATTGAATTAAAGGCTACAGAGCTGGGTCACATTTTAATAGTTATTGAATATTGTTTTGTTGAAATTCTAATACTGCAAACTTCAAAGGGCTGTGGTTTCCCCCATGGCAGACAAAAACTAAAACTAAAAACGGAGGAGCCAAAGACGTAATCAAGAATGTTCAAGTTCAGGGCGCCTGGGTGGCTCAGTGAGTTAAGCCTCTGCCTTTGGCCCAGGTCATGATCTCAGGGCTCTGGGATCGAGCCCTGCATCAGGCTCTCTGTTTGGTGGGGAGCCTGCTTCCCCCTCTCTCTCTGTCTGCCTCTCTGCCTACTTGTGATCTCTCTCTCTCTCTGTCAAATAAATAAATAAAATCTTAAAAATAAAAAAGAATGTTCAAGTTCATAGCGACTTTATTCGTATCAGCCCAAACTAGAAATTACTCAAATGCCCATCATCAGGGGAATGGAAAAACAAATTGTGAATAATAAAACGGAGTACTAACAGCAATTAAAAAAAAAAAGTACATGCATGAATCTCAAAAACGTTATGTAGAGTAAAATAAGTCAGATGCAAAACAGTACATACTACATCATTCCACTTCCATGAA
This sequence comes from Taxidea taxus jeffersonii, assembly GCA_003697995.1. NCBI lineage: Eukaryota > Metazoa > Chordata > Mammalia > Carnivora > Mustelidae > Taxidea > Taxidea taxus. The sequence continues at coordinate 6,353 of RCUC01124214.1, read as the reverse complement.
GTTCAGGAACAAGCAAAACTAACTCGTCATAATGGTAGTTACCTCTGAGAAAGGACACCAGAGAACTTTGTGGATGATAGAAATGGCTAGTATCTGGATTTGGGTAGTAGTTCTATTGGTGTACACACAGGTTAAAAAAAAAAAAAGAGAGGTTGTAAATTTAAGGGTTGTTCATCTTCATGTATGTAAATACCTCAGTTAAAGGGATGGCAATTAACTGAATTAATTATGTATGAAAATTGGGGGTGAGTTGTTTTAGTATAGTCTGTATATAACTAAAAACGTGGTGATCTGCCAGAACAGTTCATCCCCTTGAGAGAGTTCAGGAAAGACTCACGCTTGTGGCCCATCGTCAGTTAAATCATAGACCTTTCTTATAGGGGATTGACTAAAAGTGGATCAGAAGGAGTGAAATGAAATGCAAAAACTGTGGCCACCAGCTCTGGTTCCAAGGGAGGAATCTGGATCATAGGGAGAAATAACAACCATTTATCTCCCACTGTCCTCTCCTCCCAAATATCCAGTTATCTGTGCTGCAGACCTCTCCTACTAAGAGCTTAGGCCTTTAAAGAGTTGCCTTGGCCTGTGGTAGAGATTCCCCTTGGAGATGTCTTGTTTTGAACTGATAATCTTTGGAGCTCCTTGGCTGGGAAGATCATGGTGCTTAAGGCATTTTGAGAACAGACACTGTACTGTTTCAAACTTTATCCAGCCCTACCTGACTTGATTTGTTACCTCTTTTCCTTCTTACAGATACTTCTCATCTATTTCAGCTCTCTGTAAATTATCTCCAATGTTTTCATATATTTTCTTGAACATATTAATCACAGTTTTTATAAAGCCTCTGATAATTTCAATAGCTGAATCATTTATGGGCACATTTTTGTTATATTTTCTCCTCTTGATTTTCAGTCATTTGGCCTGTCTCCTGGCTTGTGTGGAGACTTTTTTTTTTTTTAATTAAATTTGGGAGATCCTATTAAAAAAATTGTACAAGAAATAGGTCATTCTGTCTTCCTCTTCTGGCAGAAAGAGAAAGATAAAGCACTTTGGTCCAATGAGGAACTGAGATGATTTAAGGCTGGTTTTCATTCCCCTGAGTTTGTCCTTCCTTTTAGAATGTACCTCTGCAGGGGATGTCAGATGAAAGCCTGGTTTCTCTTCCTCAGTGAACTCCAGGTTTTGTCTCTCTAGAACCATAAGCCTCCTGAACACTCTACCTAGCTTTTCAGCCCTGTAGCCTGTTTCCTATGTGGCTTCTTGATCTCTTGCCCTAGGCAGCTTAGGAATCAGTAAATGTATCAAAGTGAAAAGTGACACAAAAGCTCTGCTGTTCCCTCTTTCCCAGGATTTTAGCCCCTCAGATATGAGCTGCCTTGCTTCTAATGCTTCAAACAGCTGTCTTATTTTGATTTTTTTTTTTCCTTCAGATTTTGGAGTTGCTTCTGGTAGGAGAGTTGGTCTAATAAAAGCTACTCTATCATACAAGTCATCTCTAAATGCAAGCTCTATGAGAAAAAGATCTCATCTGTCTTATTTATGGCTATTTCCTCTAGAATAGTGCCTAGTACCAAAAGCAAAAAAGAAACAAACAAAAAGACCCTCAATAAACATTTATTTAATTAATGTAAGTAAGAATTAGACCCTATATCTATCCTTGACATCTGTATTATTTACAGCCAAAGGAGCCCAGAATTGTTCATGTCTCCCTTTTAAAATAATTTCCCACCCTCATTCTCCCCTCTACAATAGACATCCATTCTAATGTGTTTAACGTGTATCTTTTAAAAATTTTTAGGCAAAACATCTACTGTCGTTTTAAATTTACATAAATGCTATTGTATAACTTATGCTGTTCCTTTTTCTTTTCACTACCCCTGTGCCTTTAAGCTCTGTGTATATCCAATTCATTTCTTCTGACAGCTGCTTTGGATTCCATGGTTAACATCCACTGCATTTTATCTGTGTAGGGAAAAGCACCAAATTGCCCCTAAGACCCTGTCAACAGGAATAATGCTGTAATGAATATATGTTCTCTTACTTACACAAAACTTTTTTATATATTCATATGCCCTGGCATTCAGGGTATAGATATAGATATATATGTATATAAATTCTGCCCCCTGATATATATATTTATCAGGGAGCAGAATAGTTTAATTTTAACCCACACAGTTTGTTTGGCTAAGTAGTACCTGATTTCTCTCCAGAATGGCTATACTAGTCTACTTTTTTACCAGCTGGCTTGGCAAATCTTATATCCCAACATCATCACCAACATTCACATTTGACAGTATTCACTTTCCTAACGTTTGCTGATCTAATGGGCATGTGGTGATATCTGTTTATTGTTTTCTTTGTATTTCTCCTGTTACTAATACTTTTGAGCATCTTGAATATGCTTAGTGACTTGTTGGTTTGAGCATCTTGAATATGCTTAGTGACTTGTTGGTTTTCCTTTTCTGAAATTGCTTCTTGTCTTTTGCCCATTTTTCTGTGAGGATTGCTATAATTTTCTTGTTGATTTGAAGGAGTTCCCTGAAGAGTTCAGAAGAGTTAATCATCTCTTGACAAGCTTAAACATCATGAATATCTTCTCCAGTTCTGTCAACTATGCATTAACTTCATTGTGTCCTCTTTTGAGGAGATACCCTTTAATATAATCAATGACTTTTAATTTTCTGTCTATGGTTTGTACTTTTGAACTTTCCTTTAAGGGGACTTTTTAAAATAGATCTTCCCATTAACCTGTTTGATATCCAGGTCCCATGGATGTCCTTGTGAGAGTGGCAGAAGAGTTTGGCCCCTAGGAGACCTTGGACTGGATACCCTCCTGGAATGCAGAGAGCACCCAGCTTGTTTTCCTTCTATTATTTCTAGCCAAAAAGGTCAATGTGGAAGATTAAGTAGTAGTTACACTGCTTTATCCTGCTTTGCTAACCTCAGTAGTCATCTAGACAGTCAGATACTGGGAACATCTAGTTGTTGTATTGAAATCTGACCACACTGTACTTCTGGAGCAGGTTTTGGAAGTTTCATTTACAAACGTTAAGCTCTAGTTGCTGGTTGCCAACAGCAACCTACAAAGGCAAGGCCAGTTACGGCCCACAATCCCCTTGGGACTGTAGGTCTCAGGAGCAAGGCCCAAATTAATGAACCAACTCAATAATAAAATTTTACATAATCCTTGGAAAGATCCGCCTCTGAAAGTTTTATTTATACTTAATATGTTGACACTTTTGCTGTATTCATTATCTGCTACAAAACATTAGTCAGCCATGTAGGCAGGTTGAATTTCCCTTATGATAAATATCAGGAACCTGCTGCTTTAAGCACCCTGAAAGGTACAAAAAAATAAAAAAATTAAGGTATTTCTCTGATGATTTTACTCTTAATCAAAGACCGCAAACACATGAAGAGAATAAAAGAGTAAATGCCAAACTGTTATTCGGACTACAGGAGCAACAGAGTTTTAAAGGGGTTGATCACTATGAGCTCGAGTTGAGGGAAAAAAACCAATAAAAAGTGAAAAAAGAAGGATGGATACGGTATGATGGGCCCAGACAACTGAATCTCTGAAAACAACCCCAACCTGAAGTATTTTGTATTGTTGCCTTTATGGGAAGCACTATAGTTCAAAAATGTAACACTGACTACTACAATAGCTAAAGATACAAGTTATTCCAAAGGTTCTGAAGACAAAAGCTTATCCAGTTTAAGCAAACACAAGGTTGCGCGTTTTATCCACTCATCCCGCTGGTTTTTACCGAGCTCTTAAGATGCGCCACACACTGCAGTGAGTGGCCTCAGCTAGCCAGGCAGGTTTCCGGCCTTCACCGAGCTCCCTTCTTTCAGAAGACGTCGGCATTAGAATATCTGAATCACTACAGTAACTAAACTTATTGAACACCAATTCTGCGCCAAGTACTGTGCTAAGCACTCTTCATAGCACCTAAGGTTTCCGGCTCAGTCTTCCACCCTTTATCTGCTGTTATCAGCGGGAGGTCCCCATGATAGAAGCTATGATAGAAGCTATTTTGCTGCGTCAAAAGCTTCAGGTCCCCACCGCTCAAAAACGTTCAAAAGCAAGGGGCAAGGGTCGAATCCCGCCGCGGCGCAGTAGGCCCAGCGCCGCAGATCTCCCGGGCGACCGGATGCGCCGCGGGGGGTAGGTAGCTGCAGCCCCGCCCCTCCCTCCGGGCGCCCTCCGCCTTAAACTCGCTTCGTGCGCATGCGTACGCGCACCGACCCCGCCCCCCTGGCGCCGCCGTCGGAGCCATTTCTCCGCCGCCTCCACGCGAGCTGCGGTGTGTTTGCCCGGTGTTTCTGACAAAGGCCGCGGCCACCGGTGGTCCCAAGAGGGCTGTATTCTCGGACGCCAGGAAGCGGACGCCGGTAGGGGAGAGACGTCTTTGCTACCCGTTGAGGGGCGTGGGGCCTCGCGCTCCCGCAGCCGGGCTTTGTTGCGAAGCGCGGGCGGCGGTGGCGGGTGGGGGAAGGGGCGAGGCGGCCGCCGGGTTCCCGGATTGCGGGCTGCGTGCTGCTCGCCGCGCCACGCCTGCGCTGCCCGAGCGCAGTATAGACCCGTTCCCCCGCGGTATAGACCCGTCCCCCCCCTCCCCCCAAGCAAGGGCCAGTTTCTTGTCCGAAGCAGCCGGACCCCACTTCCTCCTCCGGCCTGCGCGCGGCGGAGGCGCTGTTGCCGCGGAGTGAAAGGGGGTGCATGGCCGGGTGGGGAGCCCACGGTGACGCCACACACACCTAGGGCCCTTCATCCATTCATTCCGGCCACAAAGACCAGGCGCCGTCCTGCGGGCTCGGTGGTGGGCCCGTAAACACGTAGGGGCATAGCCTTTTCCCTCCCGCACGCAGGTTTCGGTGGTGATGGGAGGTAACAGGGAAACAAACGTCTGCAGGTTTCAGTAAAAGGATTGAGGAAATGAAGCCCGTTAGGGGAGAAAGCTAGTTTCACCATGGTGGCGCGGGAGAGCGTTTCCGAGGAGGTAGACTTTGTAGCTGATACGTGGGCGCGGAGGTCGAGAATGCGTCAGCTCTGAAGATGTGGGGGGAGGGGGGGCGGAGCAGAATGGCAGAGTAAGAAGGGATTAGCGCTTGAGAACAGAGATTGGGAAGGAACAAAGAAGGCCATTTTACCGGAGTATGGTGAGAGGATTGAGGAAAATGGATTTTAGGGTGGTCAGAGTGGAGACGGGATCTAGATCTATAGATCCAGGACGTTATTGCAGTACTCCAGGGTGCGGTACTGGTGGCAGAGATGGAGAGAAGCGAATGGATTGGAAACCCGTTTTGGAGGCAGAATTGCGTGTAGATCAGGAGTCAGACTACGTGGCTTGGAATTCTGGGTCTCCCAGTTAAGAGCTCTGTCTTCTCTGGGGCAGGGTATCCTTTGTCTCCGTTTATTCATCCGGAAAGGGGGAGAATAATAGTCTTTTCAAGACCTGTACCCCTAGGGCAAATAATACATTATATATGTTAATAAAAAAATAATAAAGGTAATTTAAAAGTGCTAAAAAATAATAGTCTTATCTGTATAAGTATTGTAAGGGTTAAGGAAAATAGTTAATGTAGAGGATCCTCTGAGGTTACTGCCTGGGGCATTCTGAGGGTTCTCCCAGGGGATAGCTATGGAGGATCTGGAGGGAGTGGGGAGTGTATGACTCCCAAGTTGTGACAGGAGTAGCTTGGTGGATGGCGGTGCCATTTTGGGAGATGGAAACACTTGGTCTGAGGGAAGAAGGAGGAGGTTTGGGGAGGAAACTTGTTTTTATGGAGGTATCAGGTTAGCATTTGCACATTAGTGCTGTAGTTGAATGAATTTGATTTTGGAGCTTAAAGAGAAAAGATTAAGTTTGCAATATATATTTGGGCATCACCTATAGTTGATACTGAATATAATGGAGTTAGATGAGACTGCCTAGGAAGGAAGGAATTTGATAGTGTAGTCCCTTCATATTTCATGGTGCTCATTCCTCTTGAGGTCTTGTTTTTTTAATTATTAAGGGGTAGAATTTACAGCTCGAATAGGAGCTTTCCTCAGCTTTTCAGTTAAAAGGATTTCCGCAGGGTTAGCCTGTGCCTACGGAGTAAGTTTATACTGGGGTCCGGTTTTATGATGTTAGATTTAAGTGCTAACTAACAAAATGCACTGAACAGAAGACAAAGGTTTAATGCTAGTAATAGGGTTTCTTCTCACAGAAGACTAATTTTTTTGCATATTTTTTCTGGATCTAAATTTGGTCTTAGATATCTTGCCTTTTTAAAAAAAAATAAAATGTACTTATTATTTATTTTTGAGAGAGAGAGAGGTCCTGTGTGTGCTGTGGGGAGGAGGA
>RCUC01124212.1:0-20474 GCA_003697995.1 Taxidea taxus jeffersonii | reverse complement strand
TACCCAGACTTCCTCTCCAGATAGTTTTCCCATAGGTTTAAGTAATGATGAAAATTGGGCTCCTGTGTCCACCAAAAAATCAATTGATTTCCCCTCCACTTCAATTTTTACCCGAGGTTCAGGGAGGGGCTCTGAACCATGGCCCTTTCAGGCTCTGGTGGCCAGCATTGCTGTCTTCCTTTTGGGGCACTCCCTGCCCCAATGTCCTTTTTCCATACAGTAAGCAAACTGATCTGAATCTAAGTTTTCCCACCTGCCTTCTCTGTGCTTAGGCTTTTCCTTCCATTTACCATCCCCTACCTGCCTTTATCCTTTCCATTGACCTCTTTCCATCTTCCCCGCCTCATGTAATGCCAAAACCTTAACCAGTTTTTTTTGGTCTGTTTTTCATCCTCTTGTGCATCCCTGTTGTTAAACACCTTTTCTGCTATTCCCACTAGCTCAGTCAGATTCTTCCCTTCAAATCCTTCAATTTTCTGAAGTTCCCTCCTTATATCTGGGGCTGACTGGCAAAAGAAAGATTTACTGCCCTCTGATTTTCGGGTGCCTCAGGGTTGATCAGGCTATACATTTTATTGGCTTCAATAAGCCTTTCTAGGAAAGCTCCCAGAGACTCATTCTTACCTTGAGTCACCACACTAATTTTAGATAAATTTATGGGTCTCCTTGCAGCTGCACGGAGGCCTCCCAGTAGACCCTGGCAGTAGAATCATAGGCTCTCCTTACCTTCATCGGAGTTTGGCTCCCAGTTGGGGGGTTCCTTTGGGCAGTAGCCCTCCATTTTCTGGGGATCAAGGTCCCTGCCAAGTCTCTCACTTATCACCTTATGGGTTTCTCACATGATATGATCCCTCTCTTCTGCATTAGAGAGCCATAAGGAGCTGTTGAATATCCACCCAGGTAGGCTGGTGGGTAAGAAAGACAGTTTCCAAGAGACTAGTTAAATCCTGAGGGTGGACAGAAAAGGATTTATGTTGGGCCTTCCAGTTATAGATGTCAGAAGAGGAGAAAGCGATATAGGTTAGGTGGGGACACCCTCTCCCATTCGGCAGAGCAACCTCACAGAGAGGCAGCATCAGCGCTGATAGAACTGGTGAGGTAGAGGGAGGCAGAGGGGGATAGAGGTAAGGGGAAGGGTCAGGGCGGTCTTTCTGCTTGGTGGTCCCATAGGTGGACCCCGACCACGTATGAGGTGGACTGATAAGGGCATCTAGGAACTGAGAGTCAGGTTTAGGGGACAGATAAGGGGGGGAGAAATTCCACATCCTCCACACCTGATGGGAGAAAGACGGTCTTTTTCCCTGGTTCTCCCTCATCTTTCTGTTCTGGTTTTGGTGATCTAACATGCCTTAGAGGGAGAGAGATGGTTTCATTAGCAGGGGGAAGGTGAGACTTGAACCATGATGGTGGCTCTTCTATCAGATATCGCCAGGCCATGATGTACGGTATTTGGTCTCGATGGAAATCAAATACCTTACTCTGGGTAGAGTAGATCTGAGCCAAGGCAAACGTTCCTTCCAGGGGCCACCCTGTGGAGAAAATGGGCTACTCTAATTGGCAGAGTGTTTTTAGTTTTCCTGGGTAAACCTTGTCACCCAACTGGACGGCTTTACCTTGAAAATCCTTGAAATGCTGGAGAACAAGATTTAGGGGTGTCACAGGTCCCTTACTCCCCGCTTGCCCCATTTCTCCAAATACAACTCCAAACACAACAAACAACACAACAGACAAAAAGGCAAGACAAAGACAACCGCAGGCCCAGCCGTCCTTACCCAGCCACCGGTGGAGACTTTCTTGATCTCCTGACTGCCTAGGGGGACTCGAACCCCCTGACTTCCCAGGAGGACTCAAACCCCCCGACCGCCCAGGGGGACTCAAACCCCCAGACGATCTACTAGTGGAAGGATGGGGCATCCCCACATCGACTCCAGCCCTGGGGAGCATGGCTGTGTCCAGCTTCTCCCTGGTGGGCTATACCCTGGAGCTCCACAACCAGACAGACAGGATCCCAAGATCTTACCTCTTACCTCCAGAGGCTTTTCCCAGAAATTCTGATGCTGGCTCAGTTCTCGTTGTTTGATCCTGGAGAGCCCCCAATGAAAGGTCCATAATCAAAGGAGTGAGACTGATACAAAGCGAAAGTCAAGCAAAGCTTTATTTTACGCCAAACATTGAGAATCAAACTGACCGGTCAGGACCATCTCTTACAAAGAGGTGACCCCTCTCAGCCTCACAGACTAACTTTCATAGAGGAAAAGCCATGTGGTTGAGCCTGGCTACACACATGGTGGCCAATGAGATTGCAACACAGAGAAAATTGCACAGTCATGCTAGGTCACACACAGGTGGCCAATGAGATTTCAATTTACCCTAGTAGATATATGCATGCCCCACTGATTAGATGTCTCCACCTGGCTTGACTCGCCCTTGTATCTGGGCTTTGCTACCTGGGACTGGTTTCCTGGACTTGTTTTTAAGTAAATTCCTCTGGGAGGGGCAGGGTCAATCTAAGTTTACTGCAAAATGGTTCCCTCTGGCTAAGTAGGCCCTTACAGAACACAAGAGAGGGAACCAGAAGAAGTCACAGACTTTCTTCAATCAGGTTGGAAACAACATCTCATCATTTTGCTCCATTCTTTTCCTTAGAGCACAGTCACACAGGCCATCCACCCTGGAGAATTCCACAGGGATGTGTGATCAGGATTCAGGAATGCCAGGAACCACTGTGGGGACTGCCCAGCATACGGGCACAGATGAGGCCCTGGACCTGGACCTAAACCTAATGGGAGCCCCTGGAAGTCTGTGTCGCAAGAGGACAAGGTCAGAATCAGTTCACTGCAAACTTCCCACTGGGGGCTGGGAGACAGGAAGGAAGAAGCTGGCTTTGCCTGGATCCCAGAGCAGACCCAGGCCCCCCTGAGCTGTGTTCTATGCCCAACCCCCCACTCATCCTTGCATTGCCATGTGTGTATCCCAGCCTCCTCTGATAGCAGGAACATATGTAGAGGTCCTACCGCTGATGGCGTCCCTAGAAGTAGAAGCCAGAAAACCCCACTGTGCAGAGGGGACCCTGGGGAGGCCATGAGAGGCACAGAGTCTGTCCAGAGTCACAGTCCTGTGCATAAGCAGGAGTCTGGTCTGAACCCAGCTCTGTGTTCTCACAGCGGGGACACTGTCTACACCCAGGCCTCTCGGGGGCTGTGGCTAGGCAGTGTGAGTATCACTGTATGGACGGGGCATGGGGTAGAGGGTGAGAATTGGGGTGAGGGGCCCTCACGGGCTCTGGTGTAAGGAGGAAGTTGGGTAAGGGGTCCCCAAGATGTGGTGACCTCACTTCCCTGACAACAGAGCCCAACAGAACCCAGGGAACCCAGGTAACCAAGCACTCACATTCCAAAGACAGTCCCCTGCCCAGCTCATTTCATTGGAGATCCTCAAAAGAACATGTTTGTGTGTTGCATCCCAAGGTCTGGAGGCTACAGGCAGAGGAAAGCACACCCTGCAAACACTTTTCCTCACTGGAGATGTCATATCGGGGCTCCCTGACATCTCTGGCCATTTGGCCAGAAGTACAGAAAGGTGACACCATGAGGCCCAGAGCCAGCCCCCAGCCTCATACGTTCTGGTCCAACCTGTGCAGCCCCAGGTCTCCTTCCCATACGTGTGTGTGTGTGTGTGCGCGCGCAAAGAAGGCTCATGTGGGGTGTGCCTACCCCATTCAAGAGCAGGTTGACAAGGGGTCAGATGCCCGGTGGGCAGGTCATGTTCACATCCCAGGTCAAGGCTGGCTGGGTGGGATGGGGTGTGAGGGGCTGCTAGCTTCTCCCCAGGGTTTATCCTGTGTCCTGCAGGTATGGGTACCTGTCCCAGGTGTGGGGCTGTGCACACACAAGTCTGTGTTTGATCTGGAAGAAACAGGGGGACTGGGCAGGAGGACAGTGAGGATGGCCTGGCAGGGCTGTGATGCATCTGGGCCAGCTACCAGTCTCTGTCTTTGCGAAACACCAGGGATGATAAAACAAGGAGGAGGCTGGCAGATACCTGCTCCATCTCCCTGACTGTAGGGGACTCTCCAGGAGCAGGGACTGGGGACTGCCTGGGAAGGCCTCTGAAACTGCCTAGGTGGTACCACACTGGACTGTTGTCCAGGATCTAGAGCCCATGGAGGCCAAGCTCAAGGGTGAGAAGGCTGGGACTGGGTGTATATGGGTATCTGGGGCAAGTCAGTGCTAGGCCCCACAGGCAGGAGACACCAGAGACTGGTGTGGGGCCAGGAGCAAGGACTGGGCTCAGAGCACCCAGCAGCTGAACTGTAGTTGGGGAGATGTCCCGGTGGGGGTTCCTTCCTGGCTGTAACTTCTCTTGGAGGCCCTGGGCTGAGCTCTACCTGTATATTTTTTCTCTCTGGTACATATTAACTGTTATTTTATCTTTCCATGTTCTGCATACTGTTTATTGTTTTCAATAAAACTGCTTGTTTTCACTAGAACACGTCATGAGCATTAAGTACATTCCCAACACTGTGCCACCACACCACACCACAGAACATCTCTGGCAGGATATCTCCTTCCCCAAAGAAGACCCTGAACCCAAAGCCCTCCCAGCCCATTTCTCCTCCAGCGTGGCCTCTCACAACCCGTAAGCTCTGTGTTCTTTACCTGTTCTGGATGTTTCTGTATATGTGCCTTTGTGTCTGGCCACCTATTTTCAAAGGGGACTCGATTTTTTCTGTGTTTATGTGACATAGAATTTCTCTTATTTGATATTAAAACCCCCAATGGGTTAGAGATGAGATGTAATCATAGAGGCCCCTTTAGGAATTAAGGGCACAATCTCAGGGACACCATAGCCTGGCCCCAGACAGGACATGGCTGGTTCCTTCTATGGCCCACACAGAAACCAGGGAAATACAGAAAGCTGGAAGACATGCCACAGAGGGCAAATGCATCGCTCACAACCCAAAAGCAGAGAAAAGTTTCACCTGACACTGCTCCAAATCAGGCTCCAAGTCACAGGGTTCCACAGGGATAGAGACCAAACGCATACAAGTCCAGGGGAGAGGATAAGCATGTGGGGAGTATGTGTCAGAGATGCGAGAGCTCCCAGGGAAGGACTCTGGCAAAGGAAACCCTGTGGAGGCAGTGCTGGTCATCCTCAGAGCGGCAGGTATGGTCTGGGGACCAGCAGCCCTGGGGAGAATGTGAAGAACCAGAGGCCCAATGTAGGCCCCCAGAGAGAAGGGCAACAGGCACCCCTGTCTGGGAGAACAATGAGCAGCACCCATCCCAGGCCACAGGTGTACCCATCACCTAGCAGTACTTGGCCTCAGACAGTCCCAGAAACTCTGGCACGATTTTTCACAGATGTGTTGTCAGGAGTGTTCAGTGCAGTGGTGGTGGAGAGAGCAGAGAATGGAATAATGCTAATGCCCAAGGAGATGAATGGAATCCACGGTCCCAGTTCTCATGATAGAATGTCCTGTAGTTACTGTCCCAGTGTTGTCCAGGCACAGGATCCAGGATGCCCCTCCTGAGATGCCCCTCCTGCCACCCTGCTCCTGGAAACACTCAGAATTGTTTGAAGAGATGGAGAGGATACAGGGTGACAGCAGGGCCAAGGACAAGGAAGATCAGCACTAGGAGGACAGATGGTTGTGCCCTGAGCTGCGATCCAGGGCCCAGGCTGTGATGCCCTTGGACCTCACCCCCAAATAATGGCTCCTGATGTATGGACTGGATTTCGGCTCTTTCACTCCCTCTTTCCCTACCTCACTTATTCACTGTCTCACTCATTACCCCCTCTCTTCTTCCCCTCCACTCCTTCCTCACCTCCCCCATTCCATCACCCTCCCTGCCTCCCTTCCATCCCTCCTCCCTCCTTCCTCTCACTCCCTCCCGCTCATCCTCCTCTCCCCTTCTCATCCTCCCTCCTTTTCTCTCCTCTTTCCCTCCCTCCCATCCTCCTACCTTCCTTCCCATCCCCCCCCCTCTCATCCTTTCTTACTCCCCCCCTACCATTCTCCTTCTCTCCCTTCCCTTTCTCCCTCACTCCCTCCCTGCCTCCCCCATCCCTCCCTCCCTCCTTCCCCTCCCTTACTCCTTTCTTTCCCTTCCTCCTTACCCTCCCTCCACTCTCCCTCCCTCATGCTGTCCTTCATTCAGCAGAAGATCTGGGGTCCCTGCTTTGTACTGGGCACTAGGGCTTCATCAGTGAGCCCCCCACAACCCACATGGTCATGTCCACTGTGGGAGGTGACAGAGAGCAGTTTTCAGGGCTAGCAGTGGTGATGAACACCAGGAATCTGTTACTGAAAACAGGCTGGTTGCACAAAGAAAAGAATGGAGAGACCCATAGTTAGCACTTCCTCTAGAAAAATCTAGCCCTGAAGTGATGGAAAGTAAATATGTCCTTGACTTCATGCAGTGTGAGTGCTAATGGCCCATACACCGATTCCTAGAAGCAACAAAAAGTAAATCATCCAGTGTCTACTGGGGTTTTGTGACACAACTTTTCTAACCAAATGACAGCATTTCAGCCAACATCTCTGGGGCCTCCAAGTTTTCTGAAGGGTCTCTGTGACCCTCTGACTCTTCCATTGACCTCTTTGGGAAGCTTTGTCCTGTCGTCTTCGTTGTCTCCTGCCTTTTCTGTGACACTTCTGTGGTCTCCCCTCCCCCCCGACCAGGGCCACCTTCGCCAGGATTCCCCATGCCCCTTGGCTGGGTGCCCACATCCCACACTGGGCTCCATGAGCCCTATGTTTTGTGCAAGTCCTGTGTGCTCCCTCTAGGATCACCTGGCATCTCCCTTGAAGCAGCCTGCATCTTCCTGCACTGGGCATCCTCTGGTGAGTCTGTGAGGCCAGCCTGTGCCCATGTCATGGGCATGGAAATGCGAGTCCAGAAGGTCCAGACAACCTGCTCCCAGTCCCTGCATGTAGAGCCTGGGCCAAGAGTGGCCCCTGAGCAGAGGAGGAGTTGGGCCCAGGGAGCCTGAGAGAGGATGTGGCATAGTGAACCCTCAGGAGAGTGAACACCATGGGGGCCTGGTGCTCAGGCCTGCTGGGAGACTACATCCCACCCACAGTGGATCTGTCCCCAGGGCTGGAGGTCTTCTGGGTATCCACCCTCCCAGGCTGCAGGCTGGTAGTGACTGGCAAGGGAGCGGCATGGCTGGTACAGGAGAGAGCCCTCAGGTAGAGAGGATGGGGCAGGCATTCCCCCAGCAGCAGGTGCACTGGGGCAGACTGAGGGGGCATCAGCAGACATCAGTGTCTGCAGCTGGGGTCTCCACACAGGCCCCCTCATGAGGCTCAGCACAAGCTTGTCTGGATGGTCTGTGTCCCCAAAGTCTGGCCCAGGACCTCCCCTCAAACTCCTACTCCCAATCTTTTGTACTCAGCTCAAGTGCAAGAAATGGCCAATAGTTTAGGTGGTGTTGGACGCACAGAGACATGTGATTTTCTGGCCCACACTGTAACATTGCTGGCATTTTAAAGATCTCAGGGCTTTGATTCAAAAGTGGTAGAATGCCAGGGACCCCAGACAGCTTTCTGGAAACCTGCCTCTGCCTTGCAGCCCTCCCAACCCACCAGCTCTGCTCAGAACCCCCCCCCCCAGACCACAGACCCACAGCCTTGGGTCCTCAGATGGCCCAGATGATGTGCCTTCAAAAAGCGATCCAGGTGGGGCAGCAGGACACACTGTGGATTCCAGTAAACCCTCCTCCCAGAAAGTGAGTATGCTGCTGGACAGGCTGTCAGAAAACAGCTAGGTCAGGGCTCCAGAAAGACACCAGAGGCATTTAGTAGTAACTGAGGAGCATCTGAAGGTCAGGTAGGGACAATGGGAATCTTGGGTGGTTTTGCCTAGGGGCAGCTCCCCCTACGCCCTTAGTGTGATGGCTCCACTGGGAGGTGGGGCAGGGACCATACCAGGAGGACCCATGGCTCCACTGTCAGAGCTCGCCAACTTGGTCTGTGCACAGGTGGGGAAACTCGGCCACATCCCCAAAGAATTTCTGGAAACAGTAGCCATCTCAGTGGCAGCTGACCTAGGAGGTCAACCTTCCAGCTCTCTGAGGTGGGATCAAGCCACAGACCAGCACACTAGCCAGAAATGGAATAAGGACAACCAGTTCTTCATTTCAATAGTTTCTGAGTTACCGGTTTGTTCCTATGGTTAGTATACTTTGCAAGGCCTTAAAAATGTTCTCCTTGTGTTCTCTGCTGGAGAGGTTCTTGAAAAATCTCTGGGTCATAGGTAAAATCATCCAGAATTGACCTTGGTTGGCACAGCCATGCTGGGAAAAGTATGGAATTTCCCCAAAATACTAAAAATAGAACTCCTGTAAGATCCCACTACTGGGTAGACATTTGTAGGAAATGAAGTCAGTTTCCCCAAGTAAGATCTGCACACTCTCACCCAATCTCTTCAAGGAGGGGTGGCCACCCTTAGCAACAGGGTACCCATGTGGGAAGCTGTAGGCAACCCTCCCCTGGAGGCAGGTGCCTCCCTGGACAAGGGGCTGCCCCAGGGCTGGGAGGTCTCCACAGCAGGGCATTCAATGTCCTGGATACTAGGAGGAGACGGAGTATAGCACCAGGCCAGTGAGGGTCAGGACACACTACCCCAAATATGGCACCTTGGCAAATTAAATATAGAAACTATAAGAATTTTCCATAAAGCAGAAGCAGGAAGTTCCCTCTGATCCCCAGCCCTCAGGCCTTCTTCCCTGAAGCAGGTCAGAATACTCACATGTGGCACTTTCTCTCCCCAGACCATCACCAGAGTCAAGGAATTTAGGGCCACAAAGGCTATAGGAACAAACCTGGTTAAACTAATCTTTATCTTCCTAGTTACATTTTTTACTGATTACCAGCCCTAGCTCAAACCCCCGTGTCTCTCAATTCCTCACATATTTATTGCTCCTTTGCCTAAAACATAGAAGAACTGTCTGCTCCTATTGCCTCTGATGGTCTCCATGTTCTTGTGAGGTTCCCACCAAAAAAAAAAAACACAATACACTTGGCCAGTTTTCTCCTGTTCATCTGTCTTTGTCAACTTTCAGACCCAGCCAGGGACCTTAAGAGGAGCTAAAGAAAACTCTCCTCTCTTGCAGCCTTGGGCAGGGGGTGGTGTCAGGTGGAGTCAGGAAAATCCATCCCATCTTCCCGACCTTGGTTAAAACCACCCTCTGCTGGGAAGCAGCACAGGGTTGTGCATGGCTTGGGGAGCCAGGAAGAGGCAGGTGGAAACTGTAGGAAGCTACCTGACCCCCAGCCAGAGCACTTGGCCCCACTGACAAGTCCAGGGTGTGATGATGAATATTATAATGGAAGCATCCTAAATATCAGACTTCCCCACCCTAGGCTTCATCATTGCTGCTCATTGTGGTTGCTACTTTTGGTTTAGTGTCTTTTCTGAACTAACTTTGTCAAGTCTGTGTTCTTTGCTGTGTGTGGCCACTGAATCCCTGTGCTGTTAACTTAATGGTCAGTCAGTGGCTGGGCAGAGAGGGCACCCATATTTCTGAGCTATGGTTACAGATTGGAGGGCTCCACAACCTCCTCCTCAGGTTTGAATAGTCTGCTCGAGTGGTTCATGGAACTCAGAGAAACACATTACTTACTAGATGACCAGTACATTAAAAGGACAGAACTCAGGACCAGGCATCTGGAAGTGATGAGCAGGGCAAGGCATGTAGCAGAGGCTCAGAGCTCCCCTGCTTTTGGAGTGAAAGAGGCCTTTACCCACCTCCACTCTGACCTTCATCTGTACTTCCTAACTGATGATGCCCCTCCTCGAGTTCATCTGTTAAGTCAAAGACCCCATGGGCACCAAACAACCCCTCAAGCAATAACCACTGCCTGACACCAGCAAGACCCTGTGTGATGGACCCCAAGACAATGATTGACTGGAACTTTACTGGCCCCCACCCCTGCCCACTGACCTTTGTCCTAGATTTTCCTCATATAAAAGCCCAGAAGTGTTTTCAACACCTTGAGACCATGCCAGCCCTTGGAATTCTGGTGTCAACTGCACTGAAATACATTCCTTTCCTGTGTCACCACTACTCATCTCTCTGCCTTTGGATCTGGGACACTGTGAATAGTGTAATGTAGCAAGTAAAGTACCAGTTCTTCCCCTCTCCAAGGTTCACTGCTGCCTCTCACTGCAGTTCTGCTGTTGGCTTACTGACATTTCTGAGCTGATTTTGTCAAACCTGTATCCCTTGTGTGTTGCCACAGAAGTGTCTGGTCTGTGAACGTAGTGGTCACCTGTCAACTGGGTGAGATTTCCTTAAACACCTGGAAACTGCCCTCCTTCTGAAAAACCAAACCAAACCAAACCAAAACAAACAAAAAAAACCCTTCTAGTCTTTGCAGATAGGGAGGAGAGGTCTTGGTGTGTGGGTGTCAGGATACACCTTCAGCACGAGCCAGGCCTCTTAGCACTCTGCCTTGGCCTTTACTTCCTACTTGCCAAGTCTGACAACCACCAGAGGGAAAGAGCCTAGGGCCTTCTCAGGTTGGCCCTGAGCAGGCACCCAGACCATGCATGCAGTGTCCCAGGGGCTTGGGAATATATCAGAGCTTCCAGGCCCTTCTTCCCTAAAGCTCCTCATCACTCAGCCTTTCTTCCAGTGATTCTGCTTGGTTTCTATTTGCCCCAAGTATTATCCATTGCCCTAGGGAGCAGAGACTCACATATGCCTTTAAATGTTTTGGACATCGAATGTCCTCCAGTAGCCACCTCACTACTGGGAGAGTCGGTGGAAAGCAACAAGTCACAGAGGAATCCAAGGGTCTGGTGTTGCCCTCTCCTGAGATGGGGACATCTGTGAGAGAAGCAGTGGCCAGCTGGTGTTGGGGGGGGGGCAGGCACTGACATAGACAAGACAGATGCTGTAGGTGAGGCTGAGACCCCTGGGGTAGGGTTCCTGGCATCTGGACTGAACTGGTCTTCAAAGCTGCAGATTGGTTGGGATCATCTTCAGGCTGAGGAGGAAAATGAGGGGAGCAGGAGACTGAGGAAGCTCATAACAGACACATAAAAAATTGCTCAACATCCCTCAATATGAGGGAAATACAAATCAAAACTATAATGAGATACCACCTTACACCAGTTAGAAGAGCTAAAATTAACAAGACAGGAAACAACAAGTGCTGGCGAGGCTGTGGAGAAACGGGAACATTTTTACACTGTTGGTGGGAATGCAAGCTGGTGCAGTCATTCTGGAAAACAGTATGGAGGTTCCTCAAGAAGTTGAAAATAGAGCTATCCTATGACCCAGCAATTGAACTCCTGAGTATTTATCCCAATGATACAGATATAGTGAAAAGAAGGGCCACCTGCATCCCAATATTCATAGCAGCAATGTATTGTAGAAAGAGCTTAGATGTCCTTCAGCAGATGAATGGATAAAGAAGATGTGGTCCAGGGGCACCTGGGTGGCTCAGTGGGTTAAAGCCTCTGCCTTCGGCTCGGGTCATGATCCCAGGGTCCTGGGATTGAGCCCCACATCGGGCTCTCTGCTCAGCGGGGAGCCTGCTTCCTCCTCTCTCTCTCTCTCTCTCTCTCTCTCTCTCTGCCTGCCTCTCTGCCTACTTGTGATCTCTGTCTGTCAAATAAATAAATAAAATCTTAAAAAAAAAAAAAGAAGAAGATGTGGTCCATATATACAAAGGAATATTCCTCAGCCATCAGAAAGGATGAATGCCCACCATTTGCATCAACATGGATGGAATTGGAGGGGCTTATGCTGAGTGAAATAAGTCAAGCAGAGAAAGACAAGAATCATATGGTTTCACTCATACATGGAACACAAGGAATAGTGTGGAAGACCACAGTGGAAGGGAAGGAAAGCTGAATGGGAAGAAATCAGAGAGGGAAAAAAACCATGAGAGACTCTGGACTCTGGGAACCAAACTGAGAGTTACAGAATGGAGGTGGGTGAGGGGATGGGGTAGCTCTGTGACAGGTATTAAGGAGGGCACAAGTGATGAGCACTGGGTGTTACAGGCAACTAATGAATCCCTGAACAGTACATTAAAATCTACGGGATGTACTATATGTTGGCTAATGATTTAAATTTTAAAAAATAAATTAAATTAAAAAATAAAAAATAAAACCAAGGCAGAAACCGTACAAAACTCAGAGGGCTCCATGCTCCTGGAGGCTGAGCTAGTGGCCACAGCCAAGGCCTTTGGTGGCCAGGGGACTGAAGGTTTGAGAGGTGGCTCAGTGCACCCCTGACCCTGAAGCCCCATGGCCATGGCAAGGTGCAGGGACTGGGGGCGGGGGGAACCCAACCAGAGGCTATCCTGGCTCCACGGCTGCTGCAGGACCACTCCCAGCCCCACCAGATGGTGTGTGTCTAGAATTAGGAAAAAAAAAACAACCTGTCCCTTAATTGTTCTTTTTAAAGATGGTTGCTCAGCAGTGACACAGAAAAACATCCGACATAAAACTGGAGCTGTTCACAGCTGCAAATGACCCAGAAGTTATCAAAATATAGTGACCACAAAGAGAGGACTTTGTGTCCCCAGGCAGGCCTCCTGTGTGCGGGTGCAGCTGGGGGCCCAAGACATGCCCATGTGGGCAGAGCAGGGCTCCACAGTCCCCCTCGAAGGGACAGAAGTAGGAACCTGCTCTGATAGCTCAGCTCAGGACAGCACCCCCCTGATGGAGATGGGGAAAACCACTCATGAGTCGGGAAGATTCTTGGGCATGGCCTGAATCTCAGCTTCTTCATAAAGGGGGGAGGGCAGCCCAACCACCATGGGTCCCACAGGTCCTCCTGGGGACAGCCCAGCAACCGCAGGTCCAACAGATCCTCCTGGGATAGCCCCTCATGTGTCCCAGATGCCCTGGTGATACTTGGACATGGCCCGAATCTCAGCTTCTTCATGAAGGGTGGGGAGGGCAGCCCAGCTGCTGTGGGTCTCACAGGTCCTCCAGGAAGAGCACTTTGGTGGGCTTGTGGTCCAGCAGGTACCTTTTCAAGTGTCTCTTGCCACACCACACAAACTCAATCCCATTGACCAGGTCGACCCCCATCACCTGGTGACAGGCCAAGGTCAGTCAGTGAACCTCCACCACCAACCCTCCCAAAAAGGCACCCATGTAGTAAATGTCACCCTGGTCCCTGGGGATGTGGGCCTGGGACTTTGGCTGGAGCTGGTAGCTGAAGTGTTCATGGGACACCTGGTAGGAACTGGGTGCATGATGCCAAAGAGGGGGGACAGGATCTCCATGCCCACATGGTCAAAGAACGTCATGTCCATATCTGCATACACCAGGCCATCCACCTCACAGAGGAAGCGCTGCTCACAGAAGCAGCTGACCATCACCATGTGATGCATGGACACATCCTGCCAGTGCGGGGCGCCAGGGACCTCAAGGTCCCCGAGGACCTCCAATCCTCCCAAGGGTGCACAAGGGCCCGGAAGCCTGCTGGTCAGTGATGACCTAGTAGGTGACCCTATGTCCCAGCATGATGGGTTTCTCTGCCCTCTGCAGGAACAGCTTCAGGAAGACCACCTATCGATATGGATGAGGGACAAGGTGGGAGGAGGGTCACTGTCAGAAGCTGGCAGGAAGACCCCAGAGCTGGGGGCCATGGACATGTGCACCTTCTTCAAGGGGGTAGGCCCTAGGCTGCTTTAAGCAACAGCCACTCTACCAGCCTGTCTTGAGCAAGTCTGCTTATGGGGCCTCCCTACCTTCTGCTCCCAGAGATGGGGGCCATAAGCACCCCATCATACAAAGGGGAACCTGAGGCTTCAGAGGTGGGAAACCAACCCCACAGTCAGCATGCTGGAGCCAGGAACACTCCCCCTGTGCTGAGCTCCAAGGCAAACCCTGAAGGTGCCCTCCCCTGGCTGACCCCCTGCAGGTCCTGTCCCCACTTGCCAGGAGTGGAGCACCTTTGGGCACAGCCCTCCTTTCTATGGCCTACAGACTGGCTAGAATCAGCAGCACTGGCCTCCTGCCCCACTTTGCTTTGAGTGGGTTGTTGCTGGCCTCTACAGAGCTATCTCCACACCCATAGGGTCCTCCCTTGAAGGCTACTGGGCCTCTTCCTGACAAGGTCCATCAATCAACCACTGCTATTCCTAGGAATAGCACTCCCCCAGAGCAGGAATCAGGTCCAGCCCATGGGCAGGGAAGCAGAAAGAAGACTGCTGGAAGAAGAGGGGGCTTACTTGGGCCCCACCTGTGAATACAAGAGTGGAAGCTTCCAGGTCTAGGTCTACATCTCCCAGGCTTCAAGAAGTTGAAAATCTTGTCTCTCTGAGCAGACTACCTGTAGGGACAGAAGTTCCCCCATTGTCAGCAAGGGTGGTGAGACCCTATGAGACTGATTTTTAAGGCTTTATTTATTTATTTTACAGAGAAAGAGAGCTAGAGAAGGAATATAAGCAGGGGGAGTGGGAGAAGGAGAATCATGCTCCCCGCTGAGCAGGGAGCCCAATATGGCAGAGTTCAATCCCAGGACCCCAGGATCACGACCTGAGCTGAAGCAGATGCTTAATGACTGAGCCACCCAGGTGCCCTGAGACTGATATTTTCACACAGGCGCTAAGGCTACTTCCCTGTGTCTGCCCCATACCTGGCAGCTTAGTAAATCACTCACCAGGGAAAATGGGTACTACATTTAAATTGGGGACAAGGCCACACACAGCCAGCAGACATGGGTCAGATCACCAGGGGGCAAGTTCAGGTCCAGCCAACAAGGGAACAAGCCAGACATGAAACAGGGGGAGAGACAAGTGTTCTTGAAAGAGGGCAGAGAGAATGTAAAGGCCTGGAGTCAGGCTCGAGGCACAAGTGCTATGACCACACACCTGGGGAGTTGGGGTGGGATATGGTGGCAGGTGGGGGGGGGGTGTGGTGGGAGAGGAAAGGCTGGAGAGGACAGGCAGCTAGGGAGCGGATCACAGAGAGGCTCAAAAGTTATGTTCTGAAAAGATCACTCTGTTGGTTACCAGAGAAGAATGGGCTCTGTACAGCAGAAGACAGGGAGACCCTAACCCTAATCAAACATCATGCTCAATTTTGAGGACTGACAGCTGTACTCTGAAGTCACAAACAAGTCCATCATGCTGGCTTTCATTCCTTGCCCAGTATCATACTGAAAGTTCTACCCAGAACAATAAGGCAAGAAATAAGGAATCCACGTGTGAAAGGAAACTGTAGAACTAGGTCTATTAAGAGACCATAGA
Source organism: Taxidea taxus jeffersonii (assembly GCA_003697995.1). NCBI lineage: Eukaryota > Metazoa > Chordata > Mammalia > Carnivora > Mustelidae > Taxidea > Taxidea taxus. Next base: position 5,245 of record RCUC01124212.1, on the reverse strand, counting down.
TGGCATCATCTTATATAGAGAGCTTCCTAAAGAATCAACAAAAAATTATTACAGCCAGTTCCCTAATTCCACATAGTTACAGGACAAAGTAGCAATACATAAAAGTCTCTTATTTGTATACACTAACAATGAATCATCCAAAAAGGAATTTAAGAAAACAATTCCATTTTAGGGAACATCAACATTAACAAAATACTTAGGAATCAAGGTGTATATTGTACACTGAAAATTACAAAACATTGCTGAAAGAAAGGGAAATGTAAATAAATCTGAGTATACCCCATGGTGATGAAAAGATATACTATTGATAAGATGGCAATAGTACACAAAGCAATGTGGAAATTCAATATGTTCCCAAGAAATTTCACAGAGGCCTTCGAGAAGAAATGCACAAGCTAATCATAACAGTCATATGGAATTTTAAGGGATCACAAGATAGCCAAAACCATCTTGAAAAAGAAAATTGAAGGTGAAAGGTCATATTTTCAAAGTTCAAATCTTAATACAAAACAACAGCAAATAAAACATTGTGATACTGTTGTAAAGGTATGCATATACCCTGAAACAAATAATACATTATACATTAATTAATTGAATTTAAATTTAAAAATTTTTAAGTAAATAAATTTTTTGAAGTATGCATCAGATCAGTGGGATTTAACTGAGAGCCCAGAAGTAAACCCCTTCATCAATGGCCCACTGAATTTTGACAAAGGTAGACAATATTACACTGGGGTTGAAAATGTCTTTTCAACAAAGTGTGCTAGACAATCAACCTCCTGTGCAGAGGAATGGAACTGGACCCTTACCTCACACTCCATATAAACATTAACTCAAAATAAGTTAAAGGCTTAAATGTAAGAGGTGAAATTATAAACTCTAGAAGAATCAAATGGGGATAAATCTTCATAACCTTGGATTTAGCAATGCTTTTAGATCTGACACCAAAGCATAAGAAGGGAAAGAAAAAAAATAGATAAAATAATATCCTCAAAAATAAAAATTGATCCTGGGCGCCTGGATGGCTCAGTTGGTTAACTTTCTGACTCTTAATTTTGGTTCAGATCATGATTTCAGGGACATGAGATTGAGCCCCACGTCAGTCTCCACACTGAGTTTAAGTGTGGATCTGTTTAAGATTCTCTTTCCTTCTCCCTCTGCTCCTGTCCACTTGCTCGCTCTCTCTCTCACTCACTCTTAAAAAAGAAATGTAAAAAAAATTTTTTAAATATTTGTACATCAGAAGATACTATCCATAAAGTGAAAAGACAGCCCCCAGGATGGCAGAAAATATTTGTACATTATTTATCTAATAAGAATCTGTCGCCCAGAATATGTAAAGAGCTTACAACTCAACAAAAAGACAACCCCATTTTTAAAATGGACGAAGGACTTGGATAGACCCTTCTCCAGAGGAATCATACAAATCGTGAATAGCACATGAATAGACATTAAACATCATTAGTTTTTATGGAAATGAAGATTTAAACCAGTTAGATGTCCTTTTACACAAGTAGAATCACTATGATCAAGAAAACTAAAAATAACAAAAGGATGTTGAGAAACTGAAACCCTTAAAACTTGCTTGTGAAAAATGGTGCAGTCTACATATAAAATAGTTTAACATTTACTCAAATAGATCAAAGCAGAATTACCATATGTCTCAACAATTGTACTCCTAGACATATACCGCCCAAATTGAAAACACTGGTTCAAACAAAGAAACAAAAATGTACAGGAATATTCATATAGCAGTGTTCACAATAAGCAAAAACCAGAAACTATGCAAATGTCCATCCATGGGGAAAAGGATAAATAAAATGAGGTAGATCCATAAATGGCTATCTTATTCTGCCCTATGAAGGAATGAAGTAAAATGGTTCATTTGTGAGGGAAAAATATGGTGGTTCCTTAAAATATTAAACACAGAATTCCACTGCAGCCTATATGCCCCCAAAAATTGAAAGTAGAAGTACCCATATTCAGAGTAGCATTTCTCACTACAGCCAAAAGGTGGGAGCCACCCAAATGTCCACCAACAGATGAATGGATAAACAAAATGTGGTTTATACACCATGGAACATGATTCAGCCTCAAAAACAAGGGAGTTCTGACACAGGTTACAACACGGGTTGAACCTGGAAGTCATTAGGCTGAGTGAAATCAGCCAGTCACAGAAGGACAGATACTGTATGATTCCACTTGGATGAGATGTCTGGGACACAAAGCTGGATGTGACTGCAGGGGGCCGAAGGGAAAGAACAATGGGGAGTTGGTGTTTCATGCATACAGGCTCCCTTGGGAAGAATGAGAAAGTTCTGAAGAATGATGTACAACCATGGGAACTCAGCTAAGGCCAGAGAATTGTGTACCTGATATGTTTTAAGGAGTCTATGCTGTGAAAAAGTGAATGAAGGACTGATGCATGTCACAACATGGATGGACACTGAAAACAGCCCCAATGACATAAGCCATATAGAAATACCATTCACATGGAAGCCGTCTGTGTTCCATAAGTCCATCAAGGTTACCCAAATAAGGGAAAGTTCTGGAAGAAATTCCAGAAGAAGAAACTGGATCCAAATAGAGAAGACATTTCAGACTGTCGGGCAGGTGGTAACAGCCGAAGTGGGCCTGTGGTCTGGGTTCAAATGTGGGAATCATCATGATTTCCTCACTTGAGGTTACATGGTGGTTCTACAGGACAGTGTCCCTGTTTGGGGTAAAATGCACTGAAGTAGCCCATGTGAAGTGGCAAACATGGTAAAGAAACAACACCTGGGAGTCTGAGTGTGGAGATAGTGTATTTGTGCTGCTGTGACAAGTTACTGAAGATTTGAAATCACTGAAGAGGAAATGACTCTTCCAAACATCCACGTTAGCACTACATTACAGAAGCAGAAAGGACATCAGACTTCAGGATGGAGGCCAAGCCCTCCCATATCCAGTTCACCCACCAAGGAGAGACCACTAACCATTGGAGAAGGCCACATGTTAGCAAGAGACTCGTGGGAGGATTAAATCAGGCACCCCCCTGTCTTGGGTTCAGTAGAAGCAGTGGGATTTGGAATTCCAATTCTCCACAATGTTCCACCACAACCTGGTTAGAACTGTGAAAAAAGCATGAAGGGAAGCCTCAGTAAAGTACACTGGGGACACCAGAAGGGGAGGCTGGAAGGGGGCACCTGGCCTTCAGTTCCCATTACAGACCCCACATTATAATCCCCCACAGGAGAGACTCATCCATTCCAGGCCCCAAAAGGGAAGCTTGAGGATTCATCTCCTACAAGAAATCCACCATCCCAGAAGCTCAGCTGGTAAGAATCCTCCATCACCCAAACCCCTGCCTTTCTCTGGTGGACTTTTCCTCCAAACAACCCTTCCAACTTCTTCCTCCTTCTCCATGAAATAATATTCCTCTCCTTTGTTTCTTGCACTTGTCCATGATGTGACTGTAGCTTACTCATCCCAGATTGCCATTCTCTGCTCTTCCCAAATAAACCCATTTCTCTGGTCAAATAACTGGCAGTTTGAGTTTAAGGAGAACAGAACTAATAAATTCAAGAAACTTGCAAGGAACAAAATCAATATACACAAATGAATTGCATTTCTACATGCTCAGAAGGAACCATCAGAAAGAGACTATGAAAAACAATTTCATTTACTACCACATCCAAAAGAACAAGATACCTAGGAGTCCCCTGAACCAAGAAAGTGACAGACCAGTCCTCTGACAGCTGTGGGACACTGATGACAGACAGGGAGGGAGACACATGGACATAGGAAGACACTCTGTGCTCAGGGAAGAACCAACACTGGGAAAATACATACTCTCCCCAAAGCCATCTACACAGTTTGCTCTCGTTTTGCATCTACACAGTTTGCATCTCACACAGTTTGCATCTCACAGTTTGCATCTACACTGTTGCTCTCGAACTTCCAGACTCCAGACCAACCCTGATGAGGGTGTGGACACGGGAAGGACCCTGCAGGGCTGAGGCAAGGGGAGCATGAAAACTGATCCAGGCATCCACTCCCTGACTCCAGACTGTCTGAGGAGCCCCAGGAACTGAATCTGCATGTGCATAAATACAGCCGCAGGACCCAGGGCATGCATCCGAGCCCAGAAAGGGGAGACCCCACTGCCCCACACACAGCACCATGGGAGGCCACGTCACCACATACAAAACCACAGTAACCCTAGTATCTACACAGCACGCCCTTCCTCTGTGGGGTCCTGAGACCACGCACCCCCTCGCCAGTCCCCACTCAGGGGGCAGGAGTCACCTTTTCCTCTGGCAGCTGGTCCTGAGGGGCTAGACTGCTATCAGTGTGGACATGGCCCCACATCCTCCACAGTGAGTCCTGTCAGTGTGGATGTGGACCCACAACCTCTCCAGCTTGTCCTGTCACCATGGGAATGGCCCAGTCCTCTAGAAGTCTCCACAGCAGGTCCTGGGGAGGCCAGGCTCCTGTCCTAGCTCAACTTAACAGGCCAGGCTTAGGGCAGGAGCCGGGTTCCTGCACCCTTTGCAGGCAGTGGAGGCAAGTGCATGACTAGAGGAGCTCACCCTTCAATGGAAGCACCTGCTCCCTCCCGGAGTCCAGCTGAAGCCATTTCATTCTGGAAATTCAAGCTGCATGGAGCCCAATTTCCCCCAACTTCTCCAAAAATAGCTAAGGAACAATTAATTAGAAACAATATGGAATGACCACAATCCCAGACCCAAACGGTGACACCAAACATGACCCTAGCTCTGACACAGACCCACACTCTGACCTCAATTTGCTCTCAAGCCTGGCCCTGACCCCAATCCAAGACCCTAACCCTAGCCCCCAGCACAAAATGTTCACAAGAATCAAAAGGTAGAAACTGCAAATACCCATCAATGGTGAATGTATAAACAAAGTGTTGTGAAGAGTTTGAATTTGGTTTCAGGTTCAGGTTTCAGTCAGAGTTCTAGATCAGGCTTTGGGTTTAGAGTCAGGGTTAGGATTTAGAGTGAGGAGCAAGGGAATGGTTAGAGTTTGGGGCTTTAGGTTTATGATTTAGGGTCTAAGACTCAGGGCTTCTGGGATAAAGTTCAAGGTAAAATTTGGGGTTTGGGTTTGTGCTGGGATTTGGGTTCAGGGTTCACGGCTCAGAGTTCTGGATTAAGGTTTGGGTTCAGGCTTGGATCCAGAGCTCAGGTTCAGAGTCCAGGCTTCAGGTTCAATTTCAGGTTTGGGATTCAGGATTCCAGTT
>RCUC01124211.1:0-11139 GCA_003697995.1 Taxidea taxus jeffersonii | reverse complement strand
GGGTTTATCCATTGTCATCTCAAATAGGGCTGAGTGGTCTGATTTCAAAGTGACAGCTGGTGGTGTCTCTTCCTGATACATGCTAATCCAGTTTTTATTATGGAAAAACTGCCTGTGCTTTCAGACAGCGAAAGGGAGTTACTAAATGTAATCACTAAGGAGGAACCTTGGGATCGCAAACATAAAAGACTAAAATGAACAGTTTTCTCATTACAGAATGGTTTCCTGATTAAATACAGATTAAGGGCAGGGAGAAATCATTTAGAGACCTAAATAGTATTCTCCGTTGTGTATATACACACAGAATCACAGATACACATGTCTTTAAATGGATATGGGTATAGAAGTGATGCACATAAATAAGGTAATAGCATTGGTGTATCATAGTATATAATGCTACATCCCATCATAGCATTTATTCTCCCTGAATACAGGAATTTCAAAGTATGTAGATCACTTCCCATTTTTCAGCCTTGATTTTTTTGGACTGGGGGCACAGAAGATGCTATTGTCGTTTGAACAAAGTGTGACTTTCACAGAGTTCACTAGTATGATTTTATCGTATCATTCTAGTGTAGAGCGACTTGGATCAGAGAAATGGAAAACTTCCCACCATCTTTTCCCTACAGAGGAAATGAAAAGCTAAGAGAAAGCCATCAACAAAACAAAACAAAACCCTTGGTGGCTAGTGCATTACAGCTGCATGGTAGAGTTACCAGAAATGAGAACATTTAGTGCATACATAGGCAGGCGTACCTTCCTCATACCCTACTTTGGGATCTTGATGCCATTTGTACTCTATAATAAACAGCTCTTTCGAATTTTAACTCCTAGCTGTCAATTGAAAAGGCCACCTAGCTATTTCATATTACCCTAATTAATAATACACTTCAATAAAAGTAATATCTTTACTCCATAATTTATCAGTATGGTGAATATCCTGCTCAGTACTTATTGCTAAAATAAAATAAGCATCCTATTTGTGAGAGGACAGAGAGGCTGTTTAATTGACAGAAGAAGAGATGGAGGGTGAGATCTAAAAGCAATGAGTCCCTTTCTTCAATATCTACAGTTGTGGCTTCAATCATTTTGGACCTCAAATCACAAATACAAACAACTGTGCTGGAGTTAGGTAGTTATGCCAACAGACGACCAGTTGCCAGCGCAATTAGCCATCTGACCTCATTTTGAAAGTATAAGGGCTCACAATTTCTAGATCCTTGGTGCAATTTGTGTCCACACATAATTCTGGGTGCAGAAACTGGCACAAAGAACATGAGTCAAAGGTCTAGTGGAAAACTCTTTCAACATCTAGCTGTCAGTGTCAACACACTCTTTTTCAGCCAGGCTGTGAATTCGGAAAGCACAAATAATCATGGCCAGAAACAAAGACTATTTCAAGAAGGCAAAACTACTCCTGCCTGCAAGGGGGTGTCTTAGGCTATTTGGACTGCTGTAACAAAATACGGGAGGCTGGGTAACTTATAAATAATTTCCCACAGTTCTGAAGGCCAGGAAGTCCCAGATTCAGGCACCGGCAGATTCTGTGTCTAGTGAGGACCCACTTTCTGGTTGACAGACACCATTTTCTTGCTGTGTCCTTACTTAGTGGAAAGAACTAGTTAACTCCTGAGAACCCCTTTTAGATGAGGGCATTAATCCCAGTTCCTTATCATTTAATCACTTCTCAAAAGCCCCTTGTCCTAATGCCATTACTTTGAGATCAGGATTTCAACATATGAATGGGTGGGTGGGGCACAATATTCAGACCATAACAGAAAAAAGCAGTTACAATTTTAAATGCAAAGAAGTATTAGTTGAGGAACCTGGCTGGCTCAGTCATTAGAACATGCGACTCTTAATTCCAAGGTTTTGAGTTCAAGCCACAAGTTGGGCCTAGAGCTTACTTTAAAAAAAAAAAGAAAGGAATTATTAGTCAAACGGTGGACAGTGGTATCTGTAAATGAGCATTTCTTCTGTATATTTGATGACTTTCCAACAACCATAACTAAGGAGAACCTTTAGAGACCCCTGCAATAATGCACTCTGAACAAGTATTAGATGCTTTTCCAATGTTGCCACTTGGGACACCTGGGGGCCTCAGTCAGTTAAGCATCTGCCTTCAGCTCAGGTCATGATCCCAGGATCCTGGGATAGAGCCCTGAGTTGGGCTGCCTGCTCAGCGGGGAGTCAATTCTCCCTCTCCCTCTTCCCCTTCACCCCCTCCTATTCTCTCTCTCTCAAATATATAAAATCTTAAAAACAAGTGAAATAAGTAAAACATGAATGTGGTTCGAAACGAACACAAGACATGCTGTGAACATCAGCTTTCCTCTAAAGCGTTTCTCCCAGCTAGCTGGTGTCCTCCCCAAGTAATCACTTCTGCCAGTTTCTTGTATATTCTTCTAGAGATATCCATACACATTTAAGTGCATATAAAGACCACTATATTTAGGACCATATACATCAGCATGCTTTTTAAAAAGTGTGCATTTAAAAAATACATGCATATGCACCTAATTACTTAAAAACAGTAGAATATTTTATTATTATTTACAACAAATTCAGTAAAGTTAAAATGAATCTCAAAAGTTTCATTACCTTATTGTATTTTTAATATTTTACATGGAATTAATGAAACATCTTTATGAAGTACTTCCAATCTATAAAGCTATCTGAGAACCAACCCATGAACTATTTATTAGGTGTGCTAAAAACTACCAAATGTTTTCAGAAAACATAAGAAAGCCATGATTAAATAAAAGGAAGTGTAATTTAGACTTTATTAATACTATTTATTTCTTTTGGCGGAACAAACCACTGAGTTGTATTGCGATTCTTTGTCAAGAAATGTGATATTTCCAGAATTTTTGTTACTTTCATTAGTATCCTCTTTAATATTCATGTAGTTATTCCAATATGCAAAATTTTACAAATATTTTTTCTGCTTATCTAGTTGGTTCCTGGAAGTGGTCAATTAAAACCTCCCGCTATGATACTCTGGTTTCTCTTCAGATAGCATAAATCTTTCACCTTTTAAAATCTCCCGCTATGATTGATTATTTTTGTTTCAAAATTTTCTAGTAGTTTTTCTCTTACATGTGTTGAAGCTGTTTTTAAGCTCAAAGAAGTTTAGCATTATCATACTTTCCTGATGAATTGTTGTTTTGATTATAATTGAATGACCTTTTTTTCCTACTAAACTGCTTTTGCCTTAAAGCCCAGTTGCCTCATACTAATATTGCCAATATATCAGAAACTTTGGGCTAGTATTTTTCCGGTTGTAGGTGTGTCTTCTGTAAAGAACATGTGGGCAAGTTTTAAAAATCTAACCTTGAAAACTTTGTCCTAAAAGGAAAGTTTTATTATTTTACCTTTATTAAGATAACTCATATATATGAATTATGTTTCTATGAGTTATATTTATAATACTCTTGCTTTATTTATTTCTCTTCCAAATGCCTTTTTATTGCATTATTGATTTTATTTTTGCCTTCCCCTCCCTCATGCCACAAAGCTTTTTCTCTCCACATTTTTGGAAGTTATTCTTTCGTTCATACTGTCTTTCAGAGGCTGCGATGGAGTTTTAGGAGGCACCCCTTACCCGCCAAGTCCACCTGCATGTCTGTCTTCTCCACACCATATAATAACCAGCATACTTTAATTAAAATCTCTCCCCTAACATTTTCATTTCCATGATACTATTGGTTTATATTTCAGCTTCATCTTACTTTTCACCCCACCAAATGTGAATTCCTACCATTATAATTGTTTTATTTTACATAATAAATGTTTGTTGGATAAGCACGTGCAGTAGAATTTTGACTCCACATTCATAGTTATTATGAGCTTGTGTTTTTGATTTTGATTTTGGTGTCTTCTTATTTTCCTACCTAGATGTTTTGGGTATAAATAATGCCTGAATCTTTCCTGACCCAGTAGGCTTATTTATTTTATTTTTTTAAGCTTTGTGGAGGCTTAAAACTGTATTCCCTAATTTATAGGTCCTAAATTTTGGAACAATGTCACCTCTGCTCTTATAACATTGACTGGTAATAGTACCATTCTGCTTTTTTTTTTTTTAATTTCTTATTTTTTTTTAGAATGTGTTCAACTTTCTTTCTTTTTTTTTTTTTTTTAATGTTATGTTAGTCACCACACAGTCCTACATTAGTTTTTGATGTTGTGTTCCATGATTCACGGTTTGAGCACTGCAATGAGCCCTGGGTGTGGTAACATTCTGCTTTAAATTTCATTTTTGCTTTGGCACTCAGGAATTTCTCTTTCTACTGGTTTTTATGCTGTGACAATCTAGCATTTCTATGTACTTGCAGTTGGGGAGAACTCTGTGTAGGCTTCATTCAAAATGTTAAAAACCAAGTTTATATCTGTGTATAGACAATTGTATACTCTTTAATTTTGCTTAACATTATAAGTATTTTCTCAAATGCCTACAATTTCTTTGTAACTCTCATTTTCTATTGTTTTATACTGTTCTGTGTTTAAGAGTCAGAATTCTTTCATAATTTGAATATTTGGGATAAGGTCCTTAATCTCTCTGTGCCAATTTCTTAATCCATAACATTGGGAAACCAATACCATTGGATTATTATGAAAAACAAATGAGTTATTAATTGTGGAACACTTAGAGTCGTGTCAGGTGTCTTTTCATTACTCAATAAATGTTAGCTACTTCGATTATTATTTAGTTACTATTATCACCATCTCCCACCACCACGGTCACCATCATCATCATCATCATCACCACTAGCAGGATCAATGGCTTTGGGCAACGATTGCCTCCAATCCAAATTCAGCCATCTACATAGGGCTTTGATTAACATATCTTTGCACAATCTTTATTTACATTTTATTTTTTAAGAATAGGTATTCAAAGGGAATTTGAAGGTATAGATAGTAGTTGTTTTAAAAGAACTTTTGATACAGATTTCCAAATGCTGAATGTTATCTTAAATGTTTTCTCTTCTCCCAGATTCATTCCTTTTCAGTGTATCTGTTCGTGGTGTCTGGTCCCATTTCCCCTTGTTCTTCCTGAGGTCACCATTATGCATGGTAGATAGTCTCAGGCATGCTCAATTGCCTTTGGCTCTCTCCATCTCTGCCTGAGGGCTTTCTCTATCACCCCAGGAGCTGCCCCACAGATGGGGCAATCTGAAAATGCAAAAGTTAATACCTTCAAGGGCAACTTTTAATCAGTAAGGGTAAGAGTGGATGAATACATGCTCCAGCCTTTCCATCTTCAGTAGGCATGATTATGAGATGTGTTCCACATCTCTCAAGTGCTAGTCTACTCATTAATGCACCCAACTGCCCAAGGGCTAGTTTACTCATTAATGCACCCAACTGCCCAAGTGCTAGTCTACTCATTAATGCACCCTTAGTGCTTCTCTCCCTTCCCTGTCCTACTTCCTTTTGGAGAAGCACAAATGAAGACAACATTCTACAACAATTTAATCTTTCTAAACTTCTTTATAAGTATATATACATATATATATACTTATATACATATATATGTATATACACACATGCACACACATATATATATTCAATAACCTTTCATAGCTCCCATGCACACAAGGCAAAATACAAACTCTTGGCTTTGGAAATTAAGATTTACCCAACATGTCACTTTCTATTTATCTTGTCTCCATTTGCTTCTACAAAACTATTTTCTTAACCAAATGATTTACTCATTATTACAAAATGTAACAGGCATATTATTCCTCATGTCATTTTTTTCACACCACTGTGTCCTGCTTAGGATGCTAAGCCTCCTTATCTCTTTTGGTTAAATTATACTTTCTCCAAGACTCATCTCTGTGAAGATTCTCAGACTGCTCAAATAAGGGACTTGAGCATCCCTCTTTAGTCTGTGTTCCCCACTCATTTGGCTCTTGGCATAACTACCTTGTAAAGTCCTAACATTACCAAAAAATCGGCTTATCCTAAAAATGAAAATAAAACAAATTTCTTCTCATGCTGCCTAAAAATAGCCAAAGTCAAGGTTTTGAAATATTCTGCACTAGTCTTTTTCTATGTTTGTTTTATTTAAATTATATATGTATATTTAATGATCCTAATATTCATTGTGAGGATCCACTCTGTGCCATGCATTTTGGTAAAGTGCTTTATATATGGCATGCTATACAATAGTGTGAAGGATGCTGTTAATTGATCCCAGTTATATGTGAGGAGGCTGAGGCTTAGTTTATATAATTCTTCTATTCAAATGCTTTAAGTGGTTAAGTTGGGACTCAAACCCAAGTCTGCCTGGGTGAAATTTTTATGCTCCTAGCCACTAAAATGTATTGCCTTTTTCACTCTCACTTTCTGTCTCAGAATTTAGGTACATAGAAATGGATTAATCAATCTTCAGTGATATCCTGTTCAGTTTAGTCTTTCCATTTTTTTTCTATGTATGTGTCTGTGTGTCCACCTTTTTTCTATTACCTCTACCTATCTATCTATTTCTCTGTCTTCATCATCTTCACCATCATCAAATCTGCATGTAATAAGAACCCATGAATCTAATATCTAGGTTGAAATTTAACAAAAACCTTTATCTGTAGATTCTCCCCATCCCATATCACTGAGTCTAATATTATAATTACTTTGCTTTGCTGAATCTAATTATTGTAGAAATACTTTCATATTTAATAATGTTCAGATTCAACTATATTGTTGCATGCCAATGTTGTAAAGTCATTTTGACAACTACATAATATTCTAATATGGAAATACACAAATTTATGTATTTGTCCTTCTCTGATGGACTTTAGACTTCTAAGTTTTTGTTATTGTGAACAATGTTTCTATGAACATTCCTATACATTTTTTTTCTTTATAAGTTTGAATTTAAGTTTTAAATTTTACCTGGACTCAAATATTTATCTTATTGGTTATTTTTTAAATTTTATTTTTGAACCAAATTGCTACCTAATAGTCTGTCATACATTTCACTTAAAAATCCCAGTTGTTATAATTTGTGGATTATCCAAATTTACTTCTATTATAAATAATTCTGTAGTGAACATTTTTGTACTTAGAATTTTTCCTCTGTAGGAGGATCCAGTTATGATCCATATGAATTATTGGCATCAAGATGAGGATTACAATTTAGCATATATATATATATGCATATATATATACTAAGATTATATTCTAAGAGTATATGATATAAATGGTAAAGTCTTAACTGCACTATTAGACAACTTTTTTTTAAAGATTTTATTTATTTATTTGAGAAAGAGAGAGAGAAAGGAAGGGAGAGCACAGAGAGGGAGTGAGAGGGAGGTGGAGACTCCCTGCTAAGCACGTGGGGCTCCATCCCAGGACTCTGAGATCATAACCTGAGCCAAAGTTAGATGCTTAACCTACTGAGCCCCCCAGGCATCCTAGAATATTCTTTTGTCAGGTGTAAAGACAACAGCAACACTTTGGTATTGAAAGCATAATAACATCTAATACAATGCAGTTGTCATTTTTTTCTTTGAATCAACTACAGATTAATTGAGTTCTGAGATAGTAAGTCTTATTGATTCAACATTTAATGGAATTTGATTTAAAACACTAAGCTTTCTCAAGTAAAGTATATAGCTTTTGAGTTCGAAATGGCTCAAAGTTCTCTAGAGTACACCTAATTTAAATGTTTATTTGACTTAAGTTGTGTGTATGCATGTAGTAAAAAGGATGTGCAATTAACTTGATTCAGAATAAAATAAAATAGGATAGAGTCATGAGCAATTGTCTTTTTGCTAAATTTAAAAACCCTAACTTCATTTCATCTCATTGACTCACTTTCCTCTCAGCAACATCTTCTCACTACTTCCACACATATCAGAGAGAACTAACAAGGTGGTTATACTTATTTAACACCTTGAGCCTTCATTCTTACCTAAGCCAGAAATTGACAGGACTACTCCATCTGTCTTAGACTATTTGTAATGACATAACACTTACCATGAAATTGTAGCTCCCCTTACAGAAAATCAGTGAATTTATCCTGCCCAGTTGCCACTATTCAGAACTGGAGGGATGCTATCTCCTAAACTTTCCTAGAGACTGTATGAACTCAGTAACAGAAAAGAAGAAAATGAAGAAGATGGTCAGAGCAAAAATGTGGATCTCCTTTACAAAGTCTTCCTTGAGAAAAGTTTGCATTAGTTCTGGATCCCCCTTGCCCATGCTGGTCGAAGGTCATACGGCACTTAAAACCTAGATATCTTTTATAGATATCTTATTTATGGAGGTAACTTATGGACTTAACCTTGTGCCTCGTTAAAGAAATTGGCTCTACAAAAATCTGAAAACTATTCTTTAAATAAGTGATTAGTGGTAGACTACAAACATAAAATAAAAGTAACATTGATTATCTTCAAACATTTTATATCAGAATTCTTAGAAATCTGAAAGTATCTACTAAAAGAGGCAAATTGTTTAAAATCTGTCACCATGTAATAAAGTGTGTAACTGTATATGGATAAAAAGCATAGAGAACTGCAGCAATGTGTGTACCTTGCAACCATTTTTTTCTTCTATTAAAATAGCAATTGTAGAATTTTTGTGTTAGAAAGGGTTTTCAAATTTCCATAAAAATAATTTTAAAATCACATAGTTTAGTCATCTATGATGTGGAAAAAATTAGGAAGTAGAAAATAGGAGTTCCACAGCAATAACACGTGATGCTACATGTACAATATTTGAATAAAATCATTATTAACATTATTCCAAATACTATATCTGGTTATCAGTATAACATATATTTTTTGCATAATTATAGTGTTACTGAGGAGCAGGAACTGAGTTTTACAACCTCAGTCTACAAAAAACACAGCAAGAAAATTATTACCACAAATAAAGCTATCAGCAATGGGTCATGTAATTAGATGGATGAAAGCTAGGGTTAGGAATTATCTTCTTGAAATATTTTTTTTTAATGAGAAAATTAAAGTTATGAGCAATTTTATACAATCTGAACATAATCTGAGACTCAAGGTTAATTGAAAAGTTATATACCCCCATATCATTCTTTTCAACGTAAAAATTTTCTCAATATTGTGACATAAAACTACAAAAATTTAAACTGCCTTAAACTTGAAAATAGTAGAAAGGGAAAAATTGAGACCGGGAACCCCTTCATTGTTCATACAACTCCAGATTTGCACACATGTTCTCCTCATTGTGGTGGGCAATTACGCCATTTCAACTATTCCTAATAATATCCTCATTTGGTGGATTTAATATTATTTGAGCATAATTTTTATGGTATAATTCAAAATGATTTTAAGTTCGATTTTGGTAGAAAATAGCCAGGGCCCATTTGGCTGCTACTTTTCTGGAAAAGAAAAAATAAAAGCTTTATCTTAATTAAAGTTTAATTAAGGATCACGTTTGGCAGTACTTTTCACACCGATCTACACCAGCAGATTTTCTAGGGCTTAACTTTATCGTGCAGAAAATCCTCTTTTATTACTCCCAACCTGTTGTAAAAGCTGTTGGCACAGAGAGGTGGTTGCTTCATTCAGGCGCCTTGTTTGCCACTGGAAATATCCCAAGTCTCTAGAGATAGCACCACAGTGGTTCAATTTAATATCTGTCCTATCACTACAAGACTCCAGCTCATTATTAATGATACTATTCATTAATTTCTTGTTGGGCTGATGTTGTTATTTATTAAAATATTAAAGAATGCCCCTGGGACACATGCATAATGAGGGACACCTCAGTTTCATGAGCGGTACCAGCTGAAGGAATGAATGAACACACCACAGCTTTCCCCACCCTGCGCCGCACCATTCTTCCCTCATTAGTCCTGCTACATCTCTGAGTGACACTGTAAATTCATTTTGTGCCCCGTCCAATCAGAGCTTAATACAAATGCAGGGCCCTTTTTTTAATGAGCCATTCCTATGCAAAATGAATTGACTACTGTCTTACTCATCTAATCCGCCTGTATTTTGGGGAAGAACTAAATTGCCTGTATTTATATAGGAGATAAATAAAAGTTGACAGATTTTTTTTTTTCCTTTTCAGTCCTGCATTTGGAAAATTTCAACATAATAAATTCTCCATCTTAAGAACCTGCCACCTTAGTTAACTAAATCCCAGCATGACATTTAAACATGTGATCGTCGTATTTAAAAAAGCCTAAACAAGCAGTTTGTACACGGCAGTGGTCATTTGATGTGTGTTTGCACATGCATTCAGGTGCAGCCTACAGAAATTCTAAGGATGCTTGATGTATTTGCTCACCCTTTTAATACATGGGCATTTAAAGACATCCTCTGAGTGTGCTCAGATGTATACCGTAATAGGAATGGGGAAATCTGGGAAATGTCATAACCATTTTCAACTATTGGGGGAATAAATAACATTAAAATATTTTGATTAGAGAAGAAAAATCTTATTATTGGATTCTCTTGCTAGTCACTGAATGCACAGAGTGAAGCATGCATAACAATTGAGGTAGCATCTGAAGGTAAAGTTTTAATTTGTCCTATATGGTTGTTATTTTCTCTCCTGTGCAAATAATTACTCTGATGAAGAAATACCACACTGTTTTCAGGGGATTAACTGGGCATAATTGCAGCCTGTTTTGATCCCTTTTTTAATAATGGATTCTTTCAATCTATATCTAGTGGAGCAGCTTTTTAGGGATGGTTAAAAAGCTTTTATAGATGCCAATGCAATCTATATACCGTGAATTTATACCTGTTTGTTTCTGACTAAAATAAAGGCATTGTATTTCTGTGGTGACGTCAAAGGTGCACATTGCAAATCTTAACCCATCTTTGCCTAAAATTGAATTGTGGTTGTTTTAATCCCATTCAACAATTTATACTGCAATATTTATTCCTTCTAGGGCATATTCTGCAGAAAGTAGAGTTTATTATATGTTTTATCTGGAAATAATAACTTGTTTCCTGAAATAATTTTTCCTGGCCAATGCTTAGGTGTTCAAAAATCACTTGCAAAAATAAAGTATGCAAATAGGCTGCAAAATATTTCATTTGTCTAAATTTGTAAATCTTGAACTATTAAGTGACCCACGTTCAATATTGAAGTATATTTGCTTCATGGCAGTGACTTAGAAGGTACTGAGTTTTAGGCCATTTTTTT
>ML100286.1:14405-27876 GCA_003697995.1 Taxidea taxus jeffersonii | reverse complement strand
TCATAAAGGGGAAGGGGCAAGAATCCCTCTGTTCTGGGTCAGTTTTAAGATCCCCCCCTCCTCCAGATAATTATAGTATCAATAATATCAATAAATATTTTGAGGCAAATGTTTTGTACTTGCCCATGTAATACCCACTGGGTGCCTTGCTAAAATTACATGGTTCTTTCTGGATGGAAAACACTCTGTTTATAAAATGTCCTATTATCATGCTCATGATGAATGAGCTATGTTTATTTGTTTCTTTCCTGGCTGTCTTTAGGAGATGATCTAAGGTTAATGGTGGAAATGCTACCAAAATAAATGGTTTTGTGTAGTCAAATATTTCATCTGAGCACTCCGTTTCAGGAAACTTGGGAAGAAAACAAATGAATGTTTTTGGAGTGTTTGAATTCATTCCTTAACTTTAGTGCTGCTAAGGTTTCCAAGATATGTTTAAAAATGTACTTTTCAAGCTACTCAAAGTCTATAATGCCTCCACCGACATATCAATTAGAATGTATATCATGCATATTTTCTTCTGGAAAATCCTCAAAAGGATGTAGGAGATGATTTCAGATGTCTCCATCAAATTGTCCATTTTCCACATGAAATGGTTCCATAGACTCACAATCTTTCATGAAAGTGATATGCACCAGAACTGTTTTTAAAAATTTCCTTGGATTGACATCTTATTCTGAAAATAAGTGGATGTAATATTTGCCACTAATCCTTACAAGTTTGGGTGGCTTTGAAAAAAAATATGTGATCTTGTGGATAAAATATAGGACTTTAGTGTCACAGATTCTGACTTAGGTCAGACTTAGTTGGAGAATTGCTCTAGGCTTCCATAAGAATTTCTCTCACTTTTGGTCAAAGTTCTACATAAATCACGGCTCCTAAGTGATGCTGCCAGGATGACGTCATTACCGTTTCTTTCCCACTGGGCCTTGGGATTCTTCTAAGAATCCCCTTTATGGTCCAGCGAAGTACAAAGGACTATTTCTCAGACATCTCCTTCCTGCAAAGATTTACAGACCCAGAAATACTGGCAAATGCCAAAGTCATTTTTTGTCTGGCAGTCAATATTACTTTGGAGGTACACAGAGGTTTAAACTTCAACAATGGAGTTAAAAATGGCAGCATAATAAGAGAACAAACCTATACCATAATAGATTTCTTTAAGATCAAGATTTTTTTTAGTTTTTTAAAAAAGAGAAGGAAAGAAAAGAAAGGAAAAGAAAAAGATTAATATATATCTTTAAATATCTTGCCAGAAATTCTGGCAAGGGTAAGTGAATTTTTCTTCCAAGTCCTTCTGGTGAACTCCAGCATAAGAAGTTATACATCTGACTCTTGTACACATTATTGTCTTTTTCTAAACTTTGAGTTACAATACCTTTGGGGGAGGGTCCAAAATTGACTTAAAGGGAAAAGAAAGACCTCATTATTTGAAATTCCAGTGGAAAAATTTCCAGTAAAAGGTACTTACTGGTTCCTTAAAGGGTTATATTCTATTTTGGTCCCTTAATTTGTTATTCTGTATTTGATATAAGATAAGTTTACTTGCTTGTCATAATTATGAGTAAACTTTTGCTCTTCTGAGGTTGGAAAATTCAGGCAACATAAAAGAGAGGGGGAAATGTTCACAATTCTACCTGTTGGTGGGTAAGTAAATTTAATACAGGTGTGATTCCACAGATTTATGTTTGTTTGTTGAACAAGATATTCATTGATTTTCTGTGGCAGGTGCTTTTCTAGAGGTTAGAGGGAAAGAAGCATCTGTAAGATTTTTGCCTTCACGGGGCTTACATTCTGGAGGCAAAGAAAAGTAAACAAGTAATATTTTGATATATGAAATAGAGGCAGGGAGTGATAAGTGCCATTAAAAAAATAGTTCATGATCAGAAAAATGATGGTGGAGTGGTGGGAGGGTAGTTTTCATCTCAGAAGGACTCTCTGAAAAGGGGACATTGGGGTACAAGCTAGAAGAGACAGAGCTCTTAGGTTTGTCAAGAAGTAGGAAAAACCACCCTGGCAGACAGCAAATGAAAAGGCAGTAAGATACAAATTTCAATGGTAGCTCAAACAAAAGCAAGATGGCCCGTGTGGGCCACAGAGAGAAGGAAGAGACGCAGTCACATGACAGGCAAAGGTCAGCTCATTACAGAGATCTGGCTGACAGGATTTGATGATGCTTTGGCTATGGGGAGGGAGGTGCAGACATTTGTCTATAACACTATTAAAGCACCACTTCTTTTACTAATAGACTATGGTCAAGCTGGCAATAGAGGTCTCCATGACCTTCTTCATGGCCAGATGGTAGTCAATAAAGTCATCTCATAGTTTATTTCTCCTGTCTCAAATGGGAAAAACACAGATTGTTTTTGATTTAGAAACAGTGAAATGACATTCTTGTATATATAACTCTACATATCTGATTATTTCCAAAAGCTATTGCAAAAAGCCATACTGTTGGATCAAAGAGGTATTTACCTTTATTATTTTTTTAAAAGATTTTATTTATTTATTTATTGGACAGACAGAGATCACAAGTAGAGAGAGAAGCAGGTAGGGGGGGAGAAGCAGGCTCCCCACGGAGCAGAGAGCCCAGTGTGGGGCTCGATCCCAGGACCCTGAGATCATGACCTGAGCTGAAGGCAGAGGCTTTAACCCACTGAGCCACCCAGGCACCCCTACCTTTAAAATATGGTACACTATTTGATCCTCTTTTCTTCCCTTTGAGGCAGTCCCATGATGTGAAGACTCAGTTTCCTAATTTTCAGCAGCAGATACAATTTATACTTGTCTATTCCATTAAGCAATGGTTTCTCTAGATAAAAGGATGAACTTACACAGCAGGTATAGAAAAGGAAATTTTCTGGGTGATTTTGAAGAGAAGATGATACTTGTATTGGAGGATTTAATTCTTAGGCTATAACGACAGGATTTCCCCATCACCTGACTTTGGGTCACTCTTGGCTGCCATGTTGGTGCTCAAAGCAAGGGTATTCCAGGAGGGCCAGTTTGTGCTGTGGTCTTTGAGATAGAATGCACATGTCCAGAGGCAAGTTAAAGTCCAGCTTAGAAGTACATGCAGGATATTTTGGGGGGAAATGTGAGGAAAAGATGTTCATAAAAACTCCTTTTAAGGGGTCCTCCAGAATAAATGGCGCAGCTAAAGAGAGAGAATGAATGCCTGCATCCAGATCTGAGCACTGCCCCTTACTATCACTGGGCTTTTATCTAGGTGACTTCGCTACTCTGGTCCTCACTGTCATTAACTACAAAATGAGACTTTAACTCCTACCCTGTGTGGTCAACATATACAAGACTGTTTGCCAAACATGTTACATTCAAGATACCTGACATACTTTTCGTAGGAGTTGTTTACTGCACACATACGATGTGCCAATTTGGGTACTGATTGCCTGACATCTATTATCCCATTTTTCCCTCATTATAACATCAGAGTAGATAATTTTCTTAAGGATGTATATATTTTAGAGAGAGAGTGCAGGGGGAGGGGCAGAGGGAGAGGGAGTTTCAAGCAGACTCTGAGCTCAGCACAGACCCCGACGCAGGGTTTGATCTCACTACCATGAGATCATGACCTGAGCTGAAACCAAGAGTAGGACTCTCATCGACTCTGCTACCCAGGCTCCTCCAGATAATATTTCTGTTTCATATTTCAGATGAGGAGAGCCAGGTCTGAGGCCTTTCGTGATTTGCTGAAAGTCGCAGAGCTGACAAATGGTAACCGTGGAGCATGAATGCAGGCTGTCTAATTGCAAAGAAATAACCTATTTCTTGGTGTACATTCTTGGTTCTCCATCTCAGTTTTAGCCTTGATGGACTCTGGCAGGGGAAGGTCGTGAACGCTTGCTTGTCTTTCATTCAGAAATTGGTAAAAACAGCCTCAGAGAAAACTGCCCTTTTTCCTTGATTTTGTGCATCTGCTTCCTACTCCAATGTTCCTAGCTCATGGAATTCAAATTTAAAACGTCCAGTTAGAGGCTACCGTACCCGCACGGCAGACATTCTGAATCTGGTGGGAGATTTGAGATAATCCACTGGATTATGGTCAAGGATTCAGAAATGTCTTTTCTGCTCCAGCTTTCCCACCTTGACTCATAGAGAAGGAATTTCAAGCTTCTTAGAAAAGGGAAGAAGAGAACTTCTGCTCTTTCTTCCATGCCATATATGGGGGGAGCCACGTATCTGATTGGTGTGATTAGGAGAAGCACTGATCTCTTCTGGTCAGCCTGGAACTTGGTGGGTATATTTTCATTTATGTCTTCTAAGTAGAAGACAAACCTGGGATGGACCCAGTCTAGACCTTGAAGCCTGCATACCTCTGATTTCTTGGACCCTCTCAGATGGGCAGGGTACGTGTCAGAACTGGGACTTGACCCTGATACTGGCCCTGGAAGTCTCACTTTAAAACCAAAAGAGAATCCCCACATATTATTTAACTAGGGCAGATTTTGGTAGAAAGAAAAAGCAGACCAACCTTTCTCCTTTCCTTATTAATTTGTTTGCTTTATCCAACATGCACATTGTTTTTTATCATGAATTTCCATTGGCCCAGATTGGCCAGTTTTCTTTAGAAACAAAGAATGGAGACATAACAGAGACATTCCAGGGAAGTATCTTTCCCTGGATCATAGACCTAGATGTTTGATCAAGATGCTGATCTTTGAGATCCATCCAGCAGTGAGAATTAAATAATACAAATAGTATTCACAGGGACGTCCAAAGAATACTCTAGAACACAAGTCAGTAAGTGATGTATCACAGGCCAAATGTAGCCTGCCACTTGTTTTTTAAACAAAACTTTTTGGGAACAAAGCCACACCCATTTGTTTTCATGTTGTCCAAGGCTGCTTTGTCAAACAATGCCAGAGTTGAGGCATTTTGACAGAGGCTATAAGGCCCACAATGTCCCAAGTATTTACTATCTGATTTTTTACAGAAAATGTCTTCTGAATCTTGTTCTAGGTTCTCAGTGCTTTTCAAATTCCATGTGCAAATAAGTTACTTAAGGATCTTGTTACTAGGTCCAGGGGTGGGGTTCAAGAGACTATATTTCTTTTCTTTTCTTTTTAAGATTTATTTATTTTAGAGACAGAGAGAGACACACACACAGGAAGAGAAAGAGTGAGGGGGGAGGAACAGAGAGAAAGAGAGAGAGAGACCCAAGCAGCAGACTGTGCTGTGCGTGGAGCCTGATACAGGGCTCGATCTCACGATCCTGAGATCATGACCTGAGCTGAAACCAAGAGTCAGACTCTCAACTGACTGTGCCACCAAGATGCCCTGAGAATATATTTCTAAACGAATTCCCAGATCATGCCAATGCTGCTTGTCTGTAGGTCACATTTTAAGTAGCAAGGTTCTAGTTCAGTACTGTCCAAAAGAACTTTCTGCAATGATGGGCCTGTTCCGCAGCTGCACTGTTCCTTATGGTAACCACTGGCCACATGTGGCTCTTGAACACTCAAAACGTAGGTGGTGCAATAGAGGAACTGAATACTTAATTTATTTAATTTCCATTATTTTAGATTTGAATAGTCACATGAAGCTACTGGCTACCTTACTGGACAACATAGTTCTAGAGATAAGTCATACATTTACTGGCTTGTTTGTAAGAAGAAAACCAAACCATGCATGACTGGCTGAGGTTTTCTTCCTACTTAAAAAAAAAAAAAAAGGAAGAAAGAAAAGGAAAAAAAAGATAGGTATTAGCATTACAGACAAGTTTAGAGGATATTAAGTCTTGGCTTACTCACGGGGGAGAGGGGCGCAGAGATACTGCAATCTGGCCTGAGTATAATAAACCCCTTTGTTACATTTAAATACCATCATACTATCTTATATACAGCAAAGCATCGGGATGTTTTATAGTAACAATGCAGCAGCACGAAAACCCCAGACAACTCTAAAAAGGCGCTAATTATTATTATTAGTGTTTTGCGCTAACAATAAATGTCAAATGGAACCCTGAAAACAAATAACTACCTGTCACCAAGTGAATGAAAGGCAATTTTAGTAAAGTGAATTAAAACCCCAAACATCACCAAGCCCAACCGGTGAGCAATGCCAAGGCAGTTGAGCAGACGCCTTGGCGGACGCCTTTCCCAGAGCTGCAGGGATAGGATGTCCTTGGGCCAGAGCCCTGGGGACCAGGGCTCACTCATCAGCACCCAGGGCACCTGGAAAGGGCAGAGCTGAGAGGAGGGGGCAGGCGCATCTTCAGGACTGGGCCCTCGGTCCCAGCACGTGGAATCAGAGACCATTAAGAAGGGGAGAATCTTTATTTATTGGCCGGGCTGTAGCCTGCTTGCATGTTATCAGTGAAAAATTAAAGCTGGACAGCAGAGTGCAGATTTGTTTTCATGACTTATTTCCCTTAGATTTTTCAAAGTGCATTCTGGGTGTCTCCCGAAGATTATTTTTTAAAAATAAATCGCACATTTTATTTTTTCAAACTTCATTTATCTTTGATATCTGATTGACATATTCAGGACAGTCTAATCCTTTCTGCTGAAGCAAGCTATGACAGTCTGCAGCAGGAATCAGCATCACAGAGCTGGAACAGGGGCTGTGTCTTCCCAGATGTAGGGAAGGAGGATCCGTGGGTTCTCTCTAGATAGCTATGCAGGTGGTAGGATCCGTCCCTTGGGCAGGCAGATAGATGAGGCTTGGAGACTTGAATCAGCTCTCTCTAATTACTGCAGCATCATCAGAGAAACCGGGAGCCTCATGAAAGAGGCAAGAGGCTGGGGCTTGTCTCTCTAATTTTCTGACTTTGTTAAAATGGCCGGGAAAATTGGAAATATTTAGCCTCGTTACCATGAGCCACTGAGTATATATTCTACCTAGTCTAGGACCGACTTCTCTCTCTCTATCTCTTCCTTTCTCTCCTGACCTTTTCTTTCCCTTTCTTTTGAGTGTTTGAATTGATAATACAGCCACACACTTGTTCTAAACCCCAAATTAAGTCATTCAGAGCCAAAAGGCTTCCTCCCCCCTTTAGCTCTTGGCCATCCCACAACCCTTGTCTCAAATCTCCCATTCGCTGGATATTTTTTTCCCTACACAAATAAATGCAACATTCACATAAGTAGCTGCATGTACACACCCTCTTTTTTCTTCTTTTCTACACAAATGGTAATAGAGCATACACAACGTTTTTCACCTTGCCTTTTATTTAATCCTAAAATCTTTTCTCTTCGAAATCATTTCATATCAGTTAATAAAAAACTCGGTCTTCCAAAAAAGAAAAACGAATGCAATACACTCCACTATATGGTTGTAGCCTCAATTATTCATTAAGTTTTCTGAATTTGGGGAATTTCCAAACTTTTGCTCTTACCAACAGCCCTGCAGTAAATAACCTTGAATGCAGGTCGTTCCACACACGGGGGAGGGTGTCTGTAGAATAAATACCTAGAAGTGGGCTAGCTGGGGCAAAGGGCAAGTGCATTTGTAATTTTGATAAATATTGCCAAATTGTCCTCTGCAGAGGTTGCGGGATTTGCATTGCCATCAGTCATACATGAGAAGGTCTATTTCCCATATTCTCACTCCCAGATGGTTTTATCAAGCTTTGTAATGTTTGCAAACCAAATGACTCTTGAGTCAGGTCTTAAGTATCTTATAATATTTTTTTTTATAAAGTATACGTATTCCTTGTAAATTGTCTGTGCCCAGTCTGTGACTCTTCTGTTCATTGTTTCCAATGGAAAGAGTTCACATATGGAGAAAAGTAGCTCTTAATCTGGTTCATGAGTAACTCATGTTTTGTTCTCTGTGGTAAAAGATGTGAGTTGTTTTTTAGTTATAGAGAAAATCATGATTTGATGGGTATTCATTTGTTCACTAAAAACCCATCCACGGAGGGCCTACTGTGTGCCAGCCCCCATGTTGGGTCCTTTGCTGTCAGTTCTAATGGGAGAGACAGACAATAAAGCAAGCAGGAAGAATGATTACTGTTGGGGGTGAGCAGGATATAGGGTTCACAGGGGCACTAAGGAAGGACCACAGCCCCCACTGAGTGGTGGGAAGTATTCTGAGGGAGGTGATCCAGAAATTGATACTCAAGGGCAAATAAGAGGTAGTGGGGCAAGAAGTCAGGGTGGGGATGGGGAGGTTGAGGGGTGCTTTAGGCCAAAAAAAAAATGACTTAGGTGAAAGAGGGAAAAATGTGTGTGTGTGTGTGTGTGTGTGTGTGTGAAGGAAGTGATAAGAATTCAGTGTGATGAAGGCAGAGATGAAAGGAAAGAGGGACGGATCGCATCAATGGGGGAGAAATTATGGGTATTTTGAAGGTCAGAATCATATTCACTCACACTGATGCTGCAAGTGCTGGAGACATGGGTGGACAAGACAGACCTTGTCCTTCCTTCCTTCATGGAGCTTACATTATAAATGGGGGGGGGCAGAGATAATTAATACATGAACAAATAAAGAAAATCCTAATGTTTTGTGCAATGAAAGAAATGCATGGGGCAATTTGGGGAAATCAGATAGGGTGTCCGGGACAGGTGACTCTGAGCTGGTAATGCTCAACCTAGGATAGGCTAAATGGGAAGAAACAAGGATGCCAAGAGCAGAGCAGAGAAGCTTGTTTCCATATCAAATATAGTAGTCCCCCCTTATCTGTGGGGGACAGGTTCCAGACCCCCTTGGATGCCTGAAACCACAGATGGTACCAAACTCTATATATAGTGTGTTTTTCCTCATGCCTATCATGAAGTTTAATTTATAAATTAAGCACAGCAAGAGATTAACAACAGTAACTAATAATTAGAAAATAGACCAAGTATAGTATGCTATAATAAATGTTACGTGAATATGGTCTCACTCTCCCTCAAAATATCTTACTGTATGGTATATGCCCTTCTTTTTGTGATGATGTGGGAGAATACAATGCCCACAGGATAAGTTGAAGTGTGTTGAGTGACGTGAGCATTGTGACATGGTGTCAGGCGACTACTGACGTTCTGATGCTCTGTGGGGCCATACAGTCTCTGTCCCAACTACTCAGCTCTGCTCTTTTAGGGCCAAAGTGGCCACAGACAATACATAAGCCAAAGGGGAGTGACTGTGTTTCAATAAAACTTTATTGATGGACCGTGAAATTTCAATTGTATATAATTTTATGTATCACAATCTATTATACTTCATTTTCTTTTTCATCCAACACGAAAAATAGAAGGGCCCTTCTTAGTTTACAGGCTGAATGAAAGCAGACAGGGGGCTATTTTGGCCTGTGGGCCACAGTTGGCGGACCGCTGCCCTAATTTGAGAGCAACCTGAGGGGGAGAAACGGCTTCCCCAACAGTAGTTACTGATCTGCTACTGAAGGGGAAAGAGGCAAGGGGAGGGATGGAAGGAAGAGACAGGAAGGAGAAAATGAGGAGAAAATATGCAAATTGCATTAACTTCTACCTTTGGCTTCAGATAACTCTTGGTAGCACTCACCAAGATAACAATTTAACACAATGTTTGAAACTCCTTAATAATGTGTCTCCTTTTCTTAAAAAATCCACTTCGAGCAATGTAAATGCACATCAAACGAGCAAGCAAATGCACAAAGATCTATGTGCAAGGATGTTCTCATAGTATTATTTACAATAAAAAATTCGCAACCCTAACCACGCAGCAAACAGTGGTTTGGTTAGATAGTATCACAATGGGAAATTGTGCATCCATTAAACATGATTATGTAAATGTCTGCCTATTGACACATAAAGGCACTGATGATATATGAAGGACGAATTGTAGGTCACAAAATATTAGGTTTCACGTGAGCCCGCTTCTGCAGTACACGTCGTTCTGTGTACATACACACAAGGGAACTCACGAAAGCTGCCTAACAAAATATTTATATGGGTTGTTCCTGGATGAAAAGATTATGGGGTTTTATACTTTTTTTCTATATTTGCTAAAATTTATATTATTAGAAGATGTTGCTCTTATCAGCACAAAAATGGAGGCTATAAAAATAGAATAGACAAAGATAATTTGGAAGGATCTCAGCTTCGTGCCACGTGTAAAAGATTTCATCTAAAAATATCTCAAAACTACAACTCCCTTCAGATTCTCAGAGCGTCTGGAGGCTTTCTCCCATCTTCTCCTGCACTACATATTGAGTCTGTGTTTTCTTCTTGTTGGATGGTTAAATTCATAACCTCCCTCCCAACCTGCTTCAGGCACCTGCCATCTGTCTTCTTGCTGACCTGTTGAGGACTCACAAAAACATTAGTTCTCTCGAAAGCGTGGCGCTTGGGAACAACGTCCAGGGAGACGTGGAATTTTTATTGCTTTTCTTCTGTTTTTCTTTCTCCGGGTCCTCCTTGTTCTCTCTCTGCCTCCGCACCGGCGGGGCCGGGGACACGTCCTTACTCCCACCCTCTGTCAGCCCCCAGAGCCCCGCTCTCACTGTGACAGTGACGGCGAGCCGTCCTGGTTGTGATTTATCTTTGCAGGTTGCCAAATCGCTCTGGGTAGCATGTCTGGGCCTGGTGAGTAATGAGGAAGACCTACCATCCATCTAAGGACAAAACAATGTTACATTTAAATTTAGAGACCCTCCCCCTTCCCGGCTTATTTCTTCTTTTCTGATCGAAAAGGGCCCAGTTAAGGGCCTTTGTGGTAAATACCCAAATAATTGTGCCACAAAAGCCGAAGATCATTTTTCACCAGAGTCAACGATCGTGGTGGATCGGCTGCCGTCCTGAAGTTGCAAGCTCTGCTCCAAGTCTGGTCTCTTCAAACCAATGGCTCTGGACCCTCAGAGGGGACTCCCTCCGATGTCAGCTACTAAAGCTCGGGTCATTGCACCCGTAAAGCTTTTTGTAAATTGCCAGAAGACACAACCTCTATGTATGTAAGGCAACACTGGGGACCCGGATAGGTCTCCCCGACAAACAATCCCGGAAGGACGGAACCCGGAGATATAGTCTCCTCCTGATGTGACAGCAGCGAGGTGTGGGGAGAGGACGCTCTGGGGACGAGCAGACCTGAGTTCGCATCCTCACTCAGCCGCTTACGGTCTAGCTGTCGGACCTGAGCAAATGACGTCTTCCCTGCACCTGTTCCTCCTCTATGAAATGGGTTGTGCGCACCTGTTTGTGGATTTGTTATGAAGGTCTGGCAGATTGTGTTTTCCAAAGGTGACCGTGGCACTATCTCCCATGCTATGATTTCTAGAACGTACCCACTGCCTTATCCAGAAGGAGAGCCTACTCTTCCTTCCCTTGAGTCTGGGCAGACTTGTGACTCGCCTGCCACCCAGGGAATGTGGTGCCGGTGAATCCGGACACCGTTGGAGTGTAGAGCACAAACGGAGATGAGGCATTTCCACTTGGACCCTAAGAAAGAAGTCCAAATTCCCTGAGGCTGTCATGCCACGAGGCAGCTCAAGCAGCCCTGTGGGGAAAGCCACAGCGAGGCTGTTACTATCAAAGAGCCCAGCTGAGGTCCCCGCCACTGACCAGCATTCACCATCAGCCTCGTGAGAGAAGCCCTTCCTGATCACTTCAGCTCTCCACAGGCCGTCCCCTCGGTGTTCCAGCCTTCCCAGTGGACCCCCAAGCCCCGTGAGACAGAGACCAGTCATCTGTTGTGCCCTGTCCAGCTTCCTCACCCGCACTATCTGAGAGCAAAGGAAAATGGTTGTCTTATGCCACTAAATTTGGGGCAATTTATTATGTAGCAATATTAAGAGGAAAAGGATGCTCGGGACACAAAATCCTATAGAGCAAGTGGCACATGGTAGGGCTGTTTTAATTATTTACACCATTTTTCTTCTCTAGATTAGACTTCAGGTATGACAGGAGGTGGTAAAATGTCCCCATACAGGGACCTCTGCCTCTAGCGGATGGAAGGGAATGATCTGTTCCACTTTCATTCCTTCGTGCATGTGTGACAGAGAGATCTGGATGTTTCGGGGACAGCGACACACAGGGCAGGCTGCTGGGGGCGGGGCGAGGCTGACCATGGAGACGTGGGCTTTCCTCATGGGAAGTCTTGGGGGGGGGGCAGAAAGATAAGCAAGCAAATAAATGGGAAAGAAAATGGCAAAGCTGTGAGGAAGCAAAGTAGGGTCATGTGCGATGGGGCGAGGCCAAGCCATGAAGCGGAGACACCTTCCCACTGGTGCACAGAGCAAGCTCCAGGCAAGCTTGAGAAAATGGTTTCCGTGCCTCATGTTTGCAAGTTCTGCCTGCCTGGGTCTCATGCAATGGTCTTTCGGTCACATTTTGTCAAGAATTGCACAGGACTGGGGCGGCTCAGTCAGTTGAGTGCCTGCCTTCAGCTCAGGTGGCCCCAGGATCCCAGGATCAAGTCCCACACTGGGCTCTGTGGTCAGTGGGGAGCCTGCTTCTCCCTCTGCTGCTCCCCCTGCTTGTGCTTTCTTTCACTCTCTCTCCTGCTCTCTGTCAAATAAATAAATAAAATCTTAAAAAAAATAAAAAAAGAAAAATAAAGAAACAAAGAACTGTGCAGGACCAGAAGCTCTTTGAAGCTGGAGACACCCCACCCTGCTGCTTGGTCCTGGCTGTGCTCTGCGGCCCATTGCGGGTTTTGCCCCAGAGTAGACATTCGTTTCAACAGTTTCAAATGGGCAGAATATCCGGCAAGAATCTTCAGAAATCCCATATGAAGAAATACAAGGGATATTGTGTCACACACAGAATCTCTGGGCCTATAACATATATTCGATATATAAAATATTAAATATAGAGACCCATTTAGGTAATAGTAACTCCTGGAATTGTGGCTCCTTGAATATAAATCCTTGAATTTTTTAAAAAAGATTTTATTTATTTATTTGACAGACAGAGATCACAAGTTGACAGAGAGGCAGGCGGGGGCGGGGGGGCAGGCTCCCTACTGAGCAGAGAGCCCGATGAGGGGCTCCATCCCAGGACCCTGAGATCATGACCTGAGCCAAAGGCAGAGGCTTTAGCCCACTGAGCCACCCAGGCACCCCAAGAGCATGGACATCCTCTCTCTGTTGGACATATAGGTTGCTTCCAGGTCTTGAACTTCCCCCAAAGAATGTGAGTTACGTCCTTGCACATGTCGCCTTGTGCCCTTGTGTTAAGGGTTCTCTAGGCCACAGCACAGGAGCAAAGGGCTTGGTCAGGATCATGGGTACTTTTATTTTAAAGAGACATTGGTATTCTATCCAGTGCCTGAAGATCATTCATTTCTCCATACTTGGCCATCAATTAATTTTTAAATCAAATATCGAATGAATGGATAATTGGCATTCCAGAAAGTGTAAAGCCTATAACATATGTTACTATGTTATGTTGTATTAAAATGTATAGTATGGTGTTGAAACATACATGACCTTTGTCCTGGGCAAGCTTGTCCCTTTTCTTTAATGACCTGGAGGATAGGGCTGGACCAACAGAATCCTCGCCTCATGGATAGAAATATTTCAGAGAGCCAGATAAACATTCCAAAAAGG
>ML100286.1:0-14005 GCA_003697995.1 Taxidea taxus jeffersonii | reverse complement strand
CCTCCCCTGCTTCTCTGCTCCACGAAAAGGGCAACATGCCTGGATCGATGAAACCCCACGAGATTGACAGGTGGTTGGCCCTGAAGGTTTTCTAAGGATGGACCAGCTAACTGTTCAGCTTTTATTTTGCTAGCCATTATGCAGGCTGAGGGCTAAGTTACTAGGAGAAATATTTGAAAGTCAGGGTTGGGAATTACACAGGCCAGAAGAAAAAAAAATAAGGAAAACTTGAAGGCACTGGCGCCCAGAGCAGAACTTTGAGGAGAGAACAGATTTGAAAAGTGATTTTTTAAAAAGATTTTATTTATTTATATGTCAGAGAGAGAAATCACAAGTAAGCAGAGATGCAGGCAGAGCGAGGGGGAGGCAGTCTCTTGGCTGAGCAGAGAGCCTGATGTGGGGCTTGATCCCAAGACCCCGAGATCATGACCTGAGCTGAAGGCAGAGGCTTAACCCACGGAGCCACCCAGGCACCCCTGAAAAGTGATTTTTAAAAATGACGTTTAACAAATAATCCAGTTAAGAAATGGGCAGAAGACATGAATGGGCATTTTGCCAAAGAAGATATACAGATGGCCAACAGACACATAAAAAGATGCTCAGCATCACTCATCATCAGGGCAATACAAATCAAAACTACAATGAGATACCACCTTATATCTGTCAGAATGGCTAAAATTGACAACACAAGAAACAACAGGTGTTAGTGAGGATGTGGAGGAAGGGGAACTCCCTTATATTGTTGGTGGGAATGGAAACAGATGCAGCCACTCTGTAAAACAATATGGAAGTCCCCCCAAAAGTTAAAAATAGAGCTACCCTGTGACCCAGCAACTGCATTAGTAGGTATTTACCCAAAGGATACAAACATAGTGATTCGAAGGGACATGTGCACCCTAATGTTTATAGCAGCACTATCAACACTGGCCAAATTATGGAAAAAGCCCAAATGTCCATCAAGTGATGAATGGATAAAGAAGACATGATACACACACACACACAGTGGAATATTACTCAACCTTCAAAAGAATGAAATCTTGCCATTTGCAATGATATGGCTGGAGCTAGAGTGTATTATGCTAAGCAAAGTAAATCAGCCAGAGAAGGACAAGTACTATTTGATTTCAGTCATGTAGAATTTAAGAAACAAGACAGATGAACACAGGGGAAGTGGGAAAAAGAGAGAGGGAGGCAAACCAGAAGAGACTAGAATTATAGAGAACAAAGTGAGCATCGCTGGAGGGGAGGGGAGTGAGGGGTGGGTGACGGGTATGAAGGAGGGTACTTGCGAGGAGTACTGGGTGTTATATGTAAGTGGCAGATCAGTTCTGCTCCTGAAGCCAATATTACACTATATGTTAACTAACTAGAATTTAAATAAAAACTTGAAACAAAAATAAATAAATTAATTAAAATGACGTTTTGCCACATGTGATGTAGGTGATGTAGGTGATGTAGGTCCTCTTCCTTCCTTTTCCTAAAAACCCTTCAGCAAAACTGCTTAGTCACTAAAGGAATGAGGAAGAATGGGCTAAGATGTTGTGAATGGTCTTGAAGTGGGTGAAAGGGGAGATCTGAGGCCACCCATGAAATCATCACTTTCCTTGGGTCCCATGCAAATTATTTAATTCTCCCAAAAATGTTATAATAACTTCATTACAGAACTTCATGGACCCATTTTTTATTCAGTGGTCAGTTTTTTTAAAAAAAAACTGATTTATAGGCATTGTTGTTAAGGAAACTAGTCCTTCATCCCATGAGTTACAAATATGTTTCCTATTTGCCTCTTAGTTTTGCTTTTGGTATCATTCTCCCCACACAAATTCTTTATAAATATTTGTATTAGCTTACTCTAGCTGATATAACAAATTACCAAAACTGGGTGACTTAAAACAATAAAATTTATTCTCTTACAGTTCTGGAGGGTAGAAGTTCCAAATCAAGATGGTGGCAGGGTCATGTTCTCTCCAAAACTCTTCGGAAAATCCTCCCTTTTTCTTCCAGCTTCTGGTGGTTTCCAGCAATCCTTAATGAGCTTTGGCTGCAACAGTATCTCCAATGTCTGCTTTTGTCTTCACAAGGCCTTCTTCCCTGAGCATCTGGATATCCAAATCTCTCTCCCCTTGCAAAGACACTAGTCATTAAGTTGGGGTCCATCTTAATCTATAATAACTTCATCTTAACAGGATTGGATCGGCCAAGACCAAGAAGTTTTTTCATCCTGTGACAATGAAAAAAATCTTATATATTCCTAGGAAATAATAGGTTTCTCTTACTGAGTTGTATTTAAATGCTTGAACATTTGGTGTAAGTTTTAGTGGAGTGAAGTAGGATTCCTTTTTTTTTTTCTTCTTCCCAAATAGTTATTCAGATGTCTTCATAACATATATTGAATAATGAAGCTTTTCCAAACTGATTCCAGGGTCACTCTTGTACATAATAAATTCCCATATTTATTTGTGCCTTTTGTCTAACTTCATTCCATTCCTTTGTGTTTATTCCATACCCAACCACCATATTTTTGTCATTGTAGTGTTAGACTATGTTGCAGAATTTCCCTGACTCTTCTCATATATTTTTTATTGAACTTTAGAATTAGATCTTCCAGCTCAAAAAAAGTGATAGCATTTCTACTGAGATCATGTTAAATATATAGATTTACTTGTGAAAATGAACATCATGCCAATATCCATTTTTTAAAAGTCTTCTTCTAACTCCCGTAGAAGCAATTTAAAGTCATCTTCTTCAAAGTCTGTCCCATTGTTTTTTAAGTTTAATGCTAGAAGGGATTATCTATCATGAAAGGATATTGACTTCTATCAAAAGCCTTTCAGCATCTATGGTGATACATTTTTCTTTTGATCTATTAATACAGGTTTTCCTAATACTGAATTGTTCCTGAATGTTAAGAATTGGGAAGCGAATTCTTCCTACACTTACAAGCTCTGTCTCCTTGTGAAAATTCCTTCCTCTTACAGAGACAGTTTTCTGTAAACTGGGAATCGTAGTGGTGCTGCCATTTTTGCCTACTCGGATTCCTTCTCCTTCTTTGTGAATGAAACAAAAAAAGGGTCATTTCCCTCCGAGGAGTCAGCCTTCCCCACTTTCAGTGCATACAGTAGGAGAGGGGTTGATTCCTTCTCCAGGTCCAGGGGTGGACACTTAACCCAGGCACACCCCCCCCGACCCAGTGACATTGATTTGTTGAAGGATGACACAACCTGGGCCAATGGGAAGTAGCTCTGGGCTGTTTCTGGACCTTACTGCTTTTGCTGAGCTTTTAGAGTACAAACATATTCGTGGCTGTACTGTCAACACGGAAGTCAAAGCTGAGAACAAAGGAGAGAGTGACAGCAAGAAATATGATGAAATGCTTTGAATCCTTGGAACAAACACTCCTATTTACTGCCTGAGTATTTACTTGGGAAGAAGGAGGAGGAGGAGGAGGAAGAGGAACAGGAGGAAAATAGGGAGGAAGACGTGGAGAGGAAGGAGAAGAAAAAAAAGGAGGAGGAGGAGGTAGAGGAGGAGAAGAAATGGGAGAAGGAGGAGCAGGGGGAGGGAGGGACAGGAAGGGGAGGAGGGGAACAATAACAGCAATAACAACTAATACTATTACTAATAACAGCCGTTAACGATAACTAAATTTTACTGAGCACTTATTATGGACCAGAGATCATTGTGAGCATTCTTCATGCACTGACTTCTTAAAAAGTCTTCATAACAATCCCATGAGGGAGATGTTCTTCACATTGCATTTTCAGATGAGAAAACAGAGGTCCAAAGAGTAGTGATAACCTGCTCAATGGCACAGGGCTAGTAAGTACAGAGCCAGGATTCAAACCCAGGCTGCCTTGCTTTAGCATCTAAATACAAACAGTCCCTGATTTCCAATGGTTTGACGAACAACTTTTCACTCTTACAATGGTGTGAAAGTGATAAGCATTCAGCAGAAACCATTTTTGGAATTCTCAATTTGGATCTTTCCCTGGGCTACTGATATGCTCTCCAATCCTCTCCCATGAACTTGGGCATTGGCGGCTTCCAGTCAGCCCCATGGTCCCCGGGGTCAACAACCATCCTGTGCCCCTACAACCACTCTGTTTCTCCCTTTCAGTGCAGTATTCAGTACATTACATGAGATAGTCAACACTTAGTTATCAAATAGGCTTTGTGTTAGGTGATTTTGTCTAACTGGAGGCTCGTGTGTGTGTTCTGAGCACATTTAAGGCAGGCTGGGGGAAACTATGATGGGTGGTAGGTTAAGTGTATTGAATGCATTTGTGACTTACTACGTTTTCGACTTACGACGGGTTCATCAGGCGGTAACCCCGTCAGACATTAAGGAAGATCTATACTTGTGCTAATAAAAGAGCTTTCTGTTCAAAGTCTGTTTGAGGAGTGTTTCTGTCATCTGCAATAAAAACAATGTAATTTTAATTCCATCATCATGATACCTACTTTAAAAAGTTGTTGAGCGTCTTAACCAAGTTTGTATACGTCAGTTCACTCGGTTAGTGCCTGGCATATAACAAGTGTCCAAATATTAGATGCTGCTGTTGCAAAATGTCATGGAGTCTCACTGTCCAACCTCCTCAGAGAAGCACAGAGAAGTCAAAACTCGCCTTTTAGAAACAATTCATATTGGTCTTGCCTGAAACTGCTGGAAATGCAAACTCACATTCTTAAAGGGGCCAGGCACAGGGTTTCTTCTGATCTTCAGTACTACTGACATTTTGGGACAAGTAGTACTCAGTTGTGGGGCTATGTCGTACATTGTAGGATGTTTAAGGGCATCCCCGGCCTCTACCCACTAGATGTCAGTAGCACCCCCCACAGCCCTGTGTGACAATCAAAAATATCTCCAGATCCTGCCAGATGTCCCCAAAGGGTGAAATCATCCCCCTTTTTGAAACTACTGGTATAAATAACTGAAGCCCATCCTTACACTCTGTGAGCGTGGTGCCTGTTTCATATAAAAGGCATTGCTCCTTCTAAGGGGGCAGCCACTCCTCAGCTCCTGCACATTGTTGGTAAGGAAGAATATGGACCCATTATTGTCAGATCATCCAAATTATCTAGTTTTGGATTTTACATATATATATATATATATATATATGTATATATATGTGTGTGTGTGTGTGTGTACATATATGTATATATGTATATGTATATGTATATATATATTTAGATTTTAGATTTTTAAATATTTCTCCACAGGGCCTTAGTCCCTCTTATTGGAGAAAGATATTAGACACCAAGATCTGGGTACTTGAAAGTTACAGATTACCTAAAGAGGCATACAAAGAACTAGAAAATCAGAATAACCCTAAATCTATTAAAGAACTTGATTTTCTAATTAAAACTCTTCTCACAAAGTCAATTCCAGGCCTAGATAATTTCACTCAAAACTTCTATTAGATATTTTGAGAATAAATACTACTAACATTATACATACTCAGAAAATAGAGAACATTTGGCACCACATTGTTTGAAGATATCAATACCATAATACCAAGAGCAGAGTTATAACAAGAGAAAATAACCCTACAGATTCATACCTCATGAACATAAACACAAAATTCTTAATAAATATTTTTAAATGGAATCCACTGTTATATATAAAAGAAGTAAAGCAGCAAATAAAGTAAAATAAAGTTATATATAAAAGAAGTAAAGACCAAGTAGTGCTTAATCTGAGAAAAGCAAGTTTGGGCTTTCATTTGAAAATTAATCAATATAATTCACCAGGTAACAGAATAAAGGGGGAAAAAATACTACCAGCCAAACAGATACAGAAAGAGTATTTGACTAAAATAAATACCGATTCATGATAAAAATTTCCAGCTAAAGGACAATCAAAAGAACTTTCTCAACTTGAAAAGGGACACCAAAGAACCTGGAACTTCTACCATTCATGCTTAGTAGGGAAGGGCTGAATCCTTTCCCCCTAAGATCAGGATAAAGCAATAATGTTTGGTCTACCACTTTGGTTCAAAATGTCCCGGGGTCCTAGACAGTACGCTAAGTCAAGGAAAAGTAATACAAGTTTTCCCCAGGAAGGACAAGTTTTGAATTGTCTTCACTTATAGATGATCATGAACACAGAAAATCCTAAGAACTTTACCAAAAAAGCTACTAGAACGAATTGATGAATTTATCAATGTCACAGGCAACAAGATTAACATTCAAAAACCAGTAGCATTTCTAGATACTATCAACACAGAATTGGTAAGTGATATTTAAAAGTATAATTTACAATAGCATCAAAACACATGAAATGCATAGGAATATATTTAATACAATATTTGCAAGAACTGTAGGCTGAAAATATAAAATATTGCAGAGCAGTATTTAAAAAGACCTAAATAAATGAAAGGCATACATGACCATGGGTTAGATGACTCAATATTATTAAGAAGTTAGTTCTCTGTAAAATTGTGTATAGATTCAATGCAATCCCATTCAAAATACCACCAGGCTTTTGTAGAAATTGACAAGCTGATTCTAAAATCCAAATGGGAATATGAAGAACAGCCTAGAAAACCTAGAAGAGCCAAAACAACTTTGAAAATGAAGAACAAACTTTGAAGTCTTGCACAATGTGCTTTGAGGACTGACTATAAACCTACCAGGATTAAAACAGCATGGTATTTACATAAGAATACACAGACAGATCAGATAGACTTAAATGTAGTAAAAAACCACAGATTGGGTAGTGCTGCATCACTAGCATCACTAAAATAAAGGGACTGATAACAACAAGTATTGGTAAAGATGTGGAAAACTGGAACTTTCAAATTTTAATGTTAAGAGTTTAAAATGGTATAACCACTTTGGAGAACTTATTGGCAACTTCTCATAAACTTAAATATATACTTAATATATACTTAGGGTGCAATCTAGCAATTGCACTTCCAAGTATTTACCTAAAGGAGATGAAAGTGTATGTCCATACAAAGATTTATATACAAATATTCACAGCACCTTTATTCACAATAACCTACAAACTGGAAACAATCCTCATGTCTATTCACAAGTGAATGGATAAAAAATAGTGGTATATCCATGCCATGAACAAATCCATACCACTCAGTACTAAAAAGGAAGGAACATGTAAGACATGAATGGATCTCAAAAACATTATGCTAAGCAAGAAAATTAGATATAAAAAAAAGAAAGAAAGAAAGAAAGAAAATACACACTAAATAATTTCATTAAATTAAGTTCCCATACAGGAAAAATTACAGAAAGCAGATCAGTGCTTGCCTGGGGTTGTGGAAAGAGTTCTGAGAATTAATTATGAAGAGGCACCAGGAATTTCTTGGTGTAATGGAAGTGTTCTACGCCTTTACTGTTGTGAACTCTGCTCAGGCAGATGTGTTCTTGAAAACTCATCAGTCTGTACACTTACAATAGGTGTGTATATATTTTTCTACATGTATATTATATCCCAATAAAATTGATGTAGGGGAGAAAGTACTTTGCAGAGAAGTCAACTCACTTGGATTCATCCTCTCTGTTTTCTCTTGGCTCTCTGTTTCCTCGTGGCACATAATATTTAGCCGCTTGAAGAAAATGACCAAGAGAAAGATGTTCCATTAGGATACAACCACACTTGAGAGAATATATAGAACTCAAGGGCTGGGCACACAAGTGTATGCCAATATGGCACTCAAAGTGACTGTCAGTTGCAATGTCACAAAATGTTTACTTAATGCAGAGATCACAAAATCTTCCCCCATGGGTTACATGCAGACCCAGAGTTGTGCACCTTTTTCTCTTCATAATCTAAATTAAAAAGAAAATCACTGCCAACCTAATATTGGGAGATTGACATAAAAATCTGGGTTTGGGGTTTAGTTTGTCAGGTTGAACCCTCACTCTTTTCAAGGCACATTGAACCGAGCTGACTACTTTAGTCAAGACTTGTGGGCTCCAACTCAATCCTGTCAAGGGCCCCATCAGGCAACATGTCTCATGTATGTTACCAGACAGTGCCTGGAGCCTGTGCATTTGTGCCCCCCTGTGAATCTTCCTGGTGCCTACTGAGGGGTCATACTGGGATTGACACTCAGTAAATGTGGGTGAACCATGGGGCCAGATTTTTGGCTGTCAACACCAACAGGAAGGCCTCAAATTTGGTCAGGGATTTGGGTCTCTGTTCAACATTCCTCAAAACTTCTGAAATGATGGCAAAACTAGTGACATGGTCTTCATTTTCCTGTCCCTGCTTCTGTTTTCCTTCTTCTTTTAAATTTTTTCAGAATTTGTTTTATTCTCCCTTCCTTCCTCCACCTCCCTACCTCCCCTTCTCTCTTTTCCTGTTTCATCACACAACTGGGATGATAGCATTTAAGAAATAAAAATAAGAATATGTAAAATTAGGTTTCAAGAACTTAGACCAGGAAAACAAAACATCCAATAGACCAGGCTAAAAGGAGAAGATGGATAAAGAGGCAGAAGGTCTTAACCAGTTTGGGTATGTGTCTCTCCAGGAAAGCATATTTTCACAGTGACTAATTGTTACTGTAACTTCTCTGCCTAGGTTTCTTTGAGCCCTCTGAAATTACAGGTAGAATTTTGCAGGGTGTGCATTTTCCTTCAGAGAACAGGCTTTGTTTTTCTCAGAGTCTCAAAACATTCATGACCCAAAAAAGAAACACAAAACAGCTCTTTATCTATAGCTCTCCTGTCTCTCTATGACAATAATCACTGGAACTAATTTCAGGGTCCCTCATAAAACTACAGGTGAATTTCTATTCCACAGCAGGAAAACATCCGGAGATGTGAGGGGCACATGTGAGGGGCAGGCTACAATTGTCTGCCATCAGTGCAAAAGCCAAATTGGGGAGGGCTTTGCACATACCTCAGGTTTATCAACGTTATTTTAATTAATGTATACCAAGGAAATAATCAAGAATGTGTTGAAAGATTTAGCCACAAGAATGGTCATTACTGCATTATTTATAACAATGAGGAACATTGTTATACATTCAACAACAATAAGTTTTCTAAAAAATTACAGTGCATCAATGTAATGGCATACTATGGCATCTTTGAAAATGGTGTTGAAAAATATTAGCGACATGGAAAAAATATCATGTGACATCAGGAATCTGCAAACTATGGCCACGGGACAGATTCTAACCATCACCCCCCCCTTTTTTTTCTGTGAATGGTATTGTTGGAGCTTGGCCACACCCATTTGCTTTCTCATCGTTTTTTGGCTGGTTTTGTTCTGCAGCTGCAAGGCTGAGTAGGTGGGGCAGAGACCCTATGGCCAGCAAAGCTGCAAATATTTATTTACTACCTAGCTCTTTACAGAAAAGGCTTGTCAGCCTCTGTTTTATATCATTAAGTGAGAAAACAGTATTATTTCAGAGAGAGAAGGAAGGAGGAAGGGGGAGGTGGAGAGCGAGAGTGGTCAAAGTAAACACACCAAAATGGTCAACGGTAGCTATCCTGGGTGATAGAATAACAGGTAATTTGTGGTTTGATCCCTTTGGTTTTCATTCTTTTCCAAAATGTATATACACTGTTAACCTTCACCATCACATACAAACCACTTTTTCTGAACATTGTATAATACCATTTAAGACGGCCACTCTAGTTTCTGGAGCCTCCCAACCTCACCCCGTGGATACGGTGGCAGCAGAAGAGTCTCTGGTTATTTTGTTGAGCGGCTGTAAAGCCACCGATTGCCCTGTAACCTGGTTCTATTCAACATTATACCTGGGAGTGTAGACACAACAGGAGAAGAGGAACAGAGGAACAGAGGAACAGAGGAACAGTGCTTGGAGAAAATTAAGATCTGCAGACATGACACTTCCTAGAAATCAGCCTGTCTTGGTTTCTCCCGTAATTATTCACCATTTTGTTTACAAATGGGAAATAGCATTCTACTGTTCAGTGTCTTCCAAGAGACTGAAGTTAATTTGAAATAATCCTCCAGCAAAAGCACCAATAAAAGCATCTGCAAGGTCCTGATGCCATACCCTCTGGCTACTGACACGACATTATTGATACACAAATCAAACTTGACTGCTCTGGTAACATTGAGTCCCCTGGCAGCAAGAGCTTTCAACAGATAAGGTGCTCCTTTCTTAAGACAGGGCCAACTTAATACAAGATCTCATTGTAACAGGCTCAGTGAAGACATTAAAGAGATCCCAAACAGAAATGTTTAATCTCCATCTGTTATGTCCCCATAGACAGAAAGAACCTACCAAAAAAATAATCATAAATTAAACAAAAAGAAGAAGAAATTCAAACCATGCTTAAGAATAGACTCATGAGACACAGGGAGGCTACAGATGTAATGTGATTTGAGGGCTGTCACAAGATTTCACCTGTTAGAGAGTGAGTTGGGAAACTTACGCCTGCCTGAAGTTTTCACCATTAGAGTCATCTTGTTGCGACATAGTGTGTTTTAAAAGTCTCTGCTCAAATATAGAATTATTGAACTTCTGGATTTAAAAGGTCCTTAGAGGTCATAAATCCATTCCTGAACTTACATATGAATCCTCTCTCTAGTATCTTCGATAGGACATTACCCAGCCTTGGAAAGAACTTCTCCCATGATGGGGAACTCAATACTTTAAAAAAAAAAAAAAAAGGTGCAGCTACTTTGTTTTGAGTGGGTTTTAATTCTATAAACGTATTCCTCATGGCGAACCAAATTCTGCTTCCCTATAATTTTTATTCTTTGATCATTAATCCTGCTTCATGAATTCAAACAAATATTTAATATACACCCTATCAGGCATGGTCAACATGGTGGCATTCCAGATAATCAAGGTTCCTGATCTCATGGAGCTTATAGTCAGGAAGGAAGACAGCCAGCACACAGATAAACCAAGAAAGAAGCAAGATCATTTCAAAACATAATCAAGACAATTTGGATGGAGAGCATTATGGGCAAAATTGTGGCCCCCTTAAAAATATATTGAAGTCCTAACCCCTTGTACCTATAAATGGGATCCTCTTTGGAATACGGTCTTTGTGGGTATAATCAAGTTAAAATG
Source organism: Taxidea taxus jeffersonii (assembly GCA_003697995.1). Lineage (NCBI taxonomy): Eukaryota > Metazoa > Chordata > Mammalia > Carnivora > Mustelidae > Taxidea > Taxidea taxus. The sequence goes on along the minus strand of ML100286.1, from coordinate 2,978 downwards.
ATGTTATCAAAGGGAGATGGTAACTGGCATCCTCATAAAAAGAGAAGAGATATTTACCAAGAGAAGACAATTTGAAGACACACAGGGCAAACACCACGTGTGGAAAGAGGACAGAGGCAGAGACTGGAGTGCTGTATCTGCCAGCCAAGGGATGCCAATGATTCATGTTAACCACTGAAGCTAAGGGAAAGACACAGAATAGACACTCCCTTGAAGTCTTCCGAGAGAGCATGGCCCTGACAACACCTTGGTTTTAAACTTCTAGCTTCCAGAACTATGAGAGAATACACTTCTGATGCTTTAAGACACCTACTTAGTGACATTTGGTCACAATGGCCCAGGTAATGAGTGCAGATCATCAGGGAAAGACTAACCAGTGTTTTGAGCTGATGAGTAAGCTTTAACCAAGAAGAAGACGCTCCCCAGCACAAGAACAAGGAAAAACAAAGCCCTGAAGTTGGAATGAGCCTGGAATATTTCAGGAACAGAAGGGAGGCCAATGGGACAGGAGCACTGAACAAATCTAGACAGGAGGGCTGGTTCCAGATTATGGCAGCAGAGGCTCCCAGCCTACTGTATTCAAAAGACGCAGATGTCCCCATCCCAGAGATTGACCCATGGTGGGTCCAGGCATCAAGATTTCTTAAAGCTCTTCAAATGGTTTTGAGAACCACTTACAAAGAGCTTTCTGGTGAGGAGTTTGTAATGTATTCTCTAAGCAATGGGAGGCTGCTGGGTATCTTAGCTCATGTGGAAGCTCTACTCCTTTGCAGCATGACCCCTCCAGTATTTGAAAATAGCTCTTATACGCTGTTCCCAGGCCCTTTGCCCCTCCTCCTTCCCCCTGCCTTTTCTTCTTCTGAAATCACCAGTTCCTAGCGTGCACTTTGGCTTGGTAAATACCTATTGCGGACCTAGCAGGAAGCCACGAAAGAACAACACCTCTGTAGGCTTCCCCGAGAAGGAGAACATCTGCCCGTCAGATCAGCTAGCTCAGTGATCCCTGACATGTTGTTCTGTCCTGTGAGGCTTATATTCCATTCCCACCTGTCATCCAGGTGGGAGGCAGTGCACAACGTCAACACTGGGACAGATTTCAGCACTGCCCCCTCTCACAGCAGAGATTCATGGCTGCTCTCCTCCCAGTGGAGAATAATGGAGTTGACTGGGACAGAAGAGATACAAATGCTCAAGACATATTGAGGTGGGGAAGACAGAAGATTCCAGGATTCATTCTGCAAGTTTGGAGGCTCTTGTCTAAGCTGTACCTGTTGAGTGAGGGCTCCTTGTTCAGCAGGGATGAGAGCGCGGAGGTTGGGTCATCCATTGCTGTTGCTGGGAGTGGGGATAGCCAAGGCAGCTGGCTGTGGCAGAGTCATTGCAGACATACTTGCTCACATTCCTTGGGTTGAGAAGCAAATCGACCAAGCAGTGGCATCTAGACAGTGAAAGGTTTTAAACCTTGACACTGCAATTGAGCCCTAAGGTGTTTTTGAAAACCCTTCTTCAAAGCAGACACATAAGACAACATTCAGACTGGGTGTTTATTCGTGATTTCTCCTTCCCAGTGATTGATAGGAATGCTTGACGAACACAGAAGCTTCGCAGCTCAGCAGGCAACAAAGGTGAAAAGACCAAAGCAACAACTTGTGAAATAGTGAGAAGGTACACTAGCTACCTGTCTGTCTCATCTAGACCTCTCTACTGTAAAAGCCCTTGCTCATTGCCTAGGTCCTCCACAGAACTTACTCTAGAAGGAGTAGCAGTATGCTTATCAGAGAAACTCATACTATCCAACCAAGGTTATGCAATGGTATGGCTCGGCTGCCTGTTTATGGCCCCACTCTGTTCTGAGGCATTGGTGTCTGGTGCTAAATATTTGTAATATTACTTATTTTTCTCAGGGCTCATCCACAGCCCTAACATAGCAATGGAACTGCAGTTTTAAGGCTCACATTCTTGGAGGACAATTATTGGGTTGTCTTTCAGGCTTGCAATGATCACTGACCTGCTTACCAACCTACTCTGATCCACAGGGCTGGGCTCCTGGAAACTCCTTCAAGCAGTGGCTTTGGCTTCACCCCTACCTGAATCACCTCTTTGATTGGTCCAGGAATGAAAGCTGCTCAAAGCCCCTTCTCTAGGAGATAGGTCTGGGCCAAAAAGAAATTCAGCCTCACAACTATATAGCCAACTAAACTTTGACAATGCAGGGAAAAAAAGAAAAAGAAATTCAGTCCATCTGTCTATTATTTGATGTCACTCTGTTTCTCTCTCTCTCTCTCTCTTTCTCTCTCTCTGTCTCTCTCTCTCTTTAAGGCAAAAACTTGAGCAGCAGCAGCAGCAGCAACCATATTGTCTGATGTAGAATTTGGGAAGCTGAACAAGGCCACCTGCAGTAAAAGGAAAGAATCTACTTGATACCATTAAGCTATAATTTGCTTCAAATTATATTGATCCAGATGAAATTACCAATATCTGACCATTTAAAAATTGACCACAATTAATAAAATTGACATGAAGTATATCTCTAGCTCTGCTATTCAGGATTTATAATGGTATTATCCTTTCCAATTTTCTCAGATAATTGATTTGTTTTGCTATTGTTTATTTTCCCTGCAGAAGTAAACATTACAGTATCTTCACACAAATCATGAATCCTTTTTCTTTGATATGAATTTCAACAGGGACATGGCACAGCAGAGGCAGGTGGAAACATCAATCTGGTCTTGGGAGAGGCTTTGGTAGTCCTAGAACTGTTCCATGGGCATTTAAAATTTCAGTTATAGGAAGAAGTGGGCTCAAAGTAGAGAACCTCAAAATGGGCTCGAAGGGAGAGCCAAACACATTTTAGGTAAAAATCAAGGGGAAGCCATGTTAAAAGTCAAGCTTTATTTTATTTTATTTTAACATTTGATTTATTTATTTGCAGAGAGATAGAGAGAGCCAGAGAGCACAAGTCGGGGGAATAGCACCGG
>RCUC01124205.1:0-14468 GCA_003697995.1 Taxidea taxus jeffersonii | reverse complement strand
TTTGCTTAATCAGAGGTCACTTACCTACCAATTTAAACTATCAAAGAACCTAATTTTAAAATGGTCTCTAAGCACCCAAAAAGAGGTCTTTAGGTTCATACATCAAAACATATTCTACATTTTTTTTAAAGAGCAGAGCCTTCAAGCATTTACCCAGAGGCTAAATGCTTTGTATATAATTTGAGGGCACCAAATGATTGCAAACCCTTCATTAAGGAAAAGAGCGTTCCTCCAACATGTGCATCTGGCAAGAGAGCCCTATCTGGGAGAAAACAGAGCAAATAATTACCAGGACACTTACTTTGCTAGGCATTAAGCTAGGAGTTTCATGCATCTTCTAATCTAATCCTGACCAAATCAGCAAAGACGTGAGTGTATCATCTCTAGAGGAGAAAGTAACAAAAGAGCTAGAATTCAAAATCAAGATGGTCAGGTGCTCTCTTTTTTCCACATCAAACCTAATACTTTGCTGTTGGATTAAAAGCTATAGTGGCCATGAAAAAAAATCACCTTCCTTAGTCTCCTCATCTGTAAGATTGTTACCTGTTCTCCATTATCCTTTGTTCCATGATTCCATGTAAGGCTGAATGCTGATAATAATGACCTGCAGTCACCAAGGTGAATCTATTATCAGTATGCGTTTAAAAAGGTAAGGGATCATATAATGCATGTTCTCGATCACGGTATCTCCCCTGCCAGGTTAGTATCATATCGCACGTCCTATAAAATTATAAAATCCCTTTGTACTGAAAGGCATAACCTTCCTTTAGCTAGAAAATGAATCTCTGTGGATTAGCTCATCCCTTCATACAATGGCACTAAAATGAGCAATGATTTCTTTCTTCCCCACTATGAACAAGAGGAAGAAAGGAGGAAATCTTTTATTGTGTGGCTTCACTATTTTCTCATGGTAGGAACTGCTGCATAACACACATAACAAAATACACACACTCATAACGAAAGAGTCCTGACCGAATTTAGTTTTAAATCCTTAATCATTTTGGGCTATTCAAAACTCTTCTGTTCTCCATCCATTTAAAACATTTATTAAGTGCCTACTCTCTTCAGGACCCTGTGAAGGACATAAAAAGATGAGTATGAGTTGCTATCATATTGAATACATGTATCAAATCTTAAGGAGGTATAGAACAAAGGAGCCTCATGTTTCAAATGAAAGGAATGCTTATAAATAAACTCTTTCATATCCCGTTTGGTGAAAAGGAGATTGAAGACATATGCAGATTACACACCGACTTCACTGAAACATTGTATCCACCCAACAATTAAGATCGGAGGATTGGCTCTTAGCCTCTCATCAACCAGAAATGTTCATTGATATTCCAATTCCGTTTCTTACCATAAGGTTCCACGAACTCCAGCAGAGCTTTATGCAATGTGCTTACACAGTGGCATAATTTTATGCTGACAAGACAGTGGGTCAAAATTCAGAGAAAGAATAAAATGCATACATGACTAGCAGATGCTGAGATCTTGTATGGGTAGGCTTCTTCAAAACGAGGATCAGTTGTCACAAGGAGACACACATTAAAGCGTGTTCTCTCTAAATTCCAAACTGAAGCCAAAAGCAAGGAACACTATCTGATACACTAACAGGTTCATTAATGGCAGCAGCTACATAGGTGGGGGATTTTCTGGTTGGTTTTTCAGTACAGTGATTACCTGAATTATTTTAAGTGCCAGTAATGATTTCTTTAACTCTCCTTTGTATTTTTTCATGTTCGGTTGCAATGTAAAGAATATAGTATGCAGTTGTTAACTTATTTTTAAACTCTGCCTTGTGGAAACTAGTGACTTCAAGCCAGTAGCAGAAACATTTAAACAACTTTAACTCCCTACCATAAATGCCTGGGAAACACGGGATCATCTGTTACAGTAATGACCATGTTGGAGATCAGCCACAACCTACCACATTTTGATTAAATTTACTACAGATCCAGCAACCCTCTAAAATGCAAAAGGCCCTTTCTGTTTACGAAGATTATTTTTATTTGATCAAAGGCCCAGCAAGCAAAACATGGGCAAAATATTTACAATTTTCCCAATAACCACATAGAGATTACTATTAATTCCATATTGATTTTCAAATCCACTTCCCATAAAACCAGATTCCTGATCCCAATCATAAAGACGTATTCCAATTTTTAATACCTCTTTATGTCAAGGTATTAAACAGAATCGTTTTAAGGGCAGGCCTTTTTTATATAAGGGGTATAGCTTACTTTGTACTACTTCCGAGATGTTAACAATTGCCCAACAATTAATGAAGCATTTGTGTTCTATTATCAAGTTGCACTTTCTTGTACAATCTGAACAGAGGATTCTAAGTCCTTAGAAGAGAATTCACAGCGAAAGGAAACTGATAATTGAACAAAACTACAAACAGTGGGTAGATATAACCAAAAACCCGAGGTCTTACTTCCCTTGTTAATAATCACTACTATCTATTAGGCAATGTGGTGTTTCTGCCTCTGAATTAGCCACTTTCCCGCTGAATCTTTTAAAACTGAGAAAAGCTATAGTTAAGAGAATAGGCTTTGGATTCCAAAAGAGGGAACCCCCACTCTTTACCCCTGGCTCAACCCCTTGCCAGTCATGTGATCTTGGGCAACTTAATTAAACTCCCTCTGGACCTCCCATTCCTCAACTGTGGAATCATAGGGTTATTATTTCTCCCAACTACATGAAACGTAAAGGTTTTTCAAATGCACTTGATGCCTTGCCACCAGAGATAACCACAACAAACTTCAAGGAAACATTCAGGCTCTTTTGGCCTAAATACCAAGGTGATATTTATTTATGACATTAAGTTGGATTCTCACAGCAGGAAGTTTATCTCACTCATCTGTGCATCCCCAGGAGCTAGCATAAAACCTGACACAAAACACAGGACTGTTGAATGATGTAAATCATGATACTAATACACATATTCAGGCCCTATCCATTTCTGAGCCCTCGCTGCCTTTGCTTTGGAAATAGCAATTTGGTCCCCTCTTCACCTCCATGGCCAGCCCCCCTACCCCTCCGCCCCCGGATTCCTGCAGCCCTCTCCTGAGTGAGGGTGCAGTATCTACTTTGGCTTTCCCCCAGTCTTTTATTTTCCCTTTTCAAGATAGAGTGACCTTTCCAAAGTGTGAGTGGATCTCATCACTCTTTAAAGACCCCTCTCCCCCATTACTTGGAAGATAAATACGAAGTCCCTAACCAGGTCTACAAAGATCTCCATGGTCTGGCTCCAGCCCAGCAACCTCAAACGACCTACCTTCTAGCCCATTCTCTGTTTTCCAGTCACACTGCTTTTCTTTTCAAACCTTCAAACATTTGAAGCTTTCTTCCTTTGCAAATGCTCTAAGGTGTTCTGGCTGCCAATACCCCATCCAGGTGTTGCTCATTCCTTCTTCTCCCTTCATACCTCAGTTTAATTGTCATCCAAGTCTCTCCTGACCTTCCTGAGTCCTTACAGAACCATGTAGGAGAGCCTTCAGAGAATTTATCAATTTATATTTATGTTCTTAATGATTGCCCATGTGCCTTCCCAACTCAAGTGCAGACTTCACAGGGGAAGTGTCTGTTTTTGCTCCCTAGGCAACTTGAGTATTCAAGATTTTGTGGAATGTGATTTTTTTAATAAACATTAATATTCTTTTTTTTTTTTAAGATTTTATTTATTTGTCAGAGAGAGAGAGAGAGAGAGCGTGCGAACGAGCACAGGCAGACAGAGAGGCAGGCAGAGGGAGAAGCAGGCTCCCTGCCGAGCAAGGAGCCCGATGTGGGACTCGATCCCAGGACACTGAGATCATGACCTGAGCCGAAGGCAGCTGCTTAACCAACTGAGCCACCCAGGTGTCCCAATAAACATTAATATTCTAAGAGAACACTCAAGATCCAGCCCAGTGGTACCCTGACCTGATTTTGAGAAACACCACAGTAAAAGAATAGGTGCAGGGCACTTAACGACATATAGAGTTAAAATAAATAAAACACAATAGCAGTTGGGAGAAGATGCAAAACTTATTCTCTTCCAAGTTTGAAAAATACTATTTTCTCAGACTTAAAGCCTCATTTCTTTCAAGTTGTAAGCATATGCTAATTTCATAGCAAGCCGCTTTTTCTTCCTGGACCACAGGCTAGGAGCGAGTTTTGCAGGGGAAATTAAGTACAGCACAATATTGCATGCATCCATGAAATACAATCATCCACACATCTAAAGGGCTTTTAAGGCATGATGGCTTAATCAGAGTATTTTTAGTACAAGTCCTAAATTCTTAACAAACGAGTATCACACCATCTGCAATGAATGCCTTGAGTGGTCAGAAGCTGTGCTACAATTTATTTTAAGAAAAAAGAAATTCACTTAAGGGAAGCAGAGCTGGGTTCCATAGCCCCTTCATTAGATGGCAATATTAAGTTGGGTGGGAAGGTCAGTGCTAAATTTTCTGTGTGCAGTTTCAGAATTATATGTTAGTTGTGCTACACTTAGCAACTGCAGAATGGTAGGCAGGCGAGAAGCTGAAACTGCATGCTAAAAGCTCACTGTCTTAAAAATGTGAAGAAAAAAATGGAGAGCTCTGATAATATTAACAGCAGAAAATGCACCTATAGACGCAAGGAGACCATCTTTTGCCGGGTCATAGCAGGTTAAGCAAAGTGATTCCTAGTAAGACACCTTCGACCAGTTCTTGCCTGGGCATCTCTCTCTGGCAGCCTTTGCTCAGCTGCCCAGTCCTGTCTAACCACACAGGCGCGAGGGCACTGACTCGTCCCTCTTCCAAAGTCAAATTAAAGACAGGGAAACGCTAAGCCCCAGGGAGCCAGTTCCAGAGCAAAGAGATGACACTGGGGGCCCTGGAAACCTAACGGGGGGGGGGTCTTTATTCCAGTGTCCCCTGCTGACCCCATAGCAAATTACATAAAGGGCTCACCTGGGAAGAGACCACAGCCCGCGAGGCTGCGCGAGGCCAGACCTGGCCTCCCAGGCTCTGCAGGGCGCTTCCCCGCACGTCCGTCACCGCCTGGCCCGGGCGCACTCGCGCCCGAATTTTCTCTCCATTTAGAGTACAACCTGGTCCTTCCACCATCTCCCGGCCGGTGCTGGGGCTCGCTGGTTGCAGGCCCCCGCGGAGAAAGCCGCTGTGTGGGTATTTGCGTGGAGTGGAAGTTCAAATCTCCCGCTCTTCCTGCACCGCCTCGGCCGACAGGCCCCGCCCAGCGCGGGCCCGCCCGGCCCCGCCCAGCCCCGCCCAGCCCCGCCCAGCCGCGGCCGGCCTGGCCCCGCCCAGCTCGGGCCCACCCGGCCCCGTCCTAGCCCCTCCCGCTGAGGTCCGCCTGGCCCCGCCCCAACCCGCCCACAGTGCGCGGAGCCCACGGAACCCCGCTAAACTGTAAGGGCCCAGGCAATTGGGACCTCAGAAACTCAAACCTTTTGTTTTGAGGTTTTGCTCTTGTCCTTGAACTACTCAGTACACGTCCATTTTGTGGTGTTGTCCTCTTATTCTGCCCTAAAATTCAGAGTCGTCTCAGTCTTGGCAGGCTTTGGTTTTTGTATGCCCTATTCAGAAGTGGGGAAGGAAGAGAGGGACTCAGAAAAGGGTGTTTACAACAAGCAACGTATATATTTTCTCCTGCAGAGTTAGCATATTTTCGTAAATGTGGCTTTATATGCCAAATATATTTTAGTCTCTGTATTAAAAACCCTTTCATTTTTTTAGATAGCTAAGTGAGCTCTACACAAATTCATCAACCATTCTTTTATGGGATGCCCCCAGATGAATGCTATTTGAAATTGCTTTGTAGGGGCGCCTGGGTGGCTTAGTGGGTTAAGCCTCTGCCTTCAGCTCAGGTCATGATCCCAGGGTCCTGGGATTGAGCCCCCTGTGTCGGGCTCTCTGCTCAGCAGGGAGCCTGCCTTCCTCTCTCTCTGCCTGCCTCTCTGCCTACTAGTGATCTCTCTCTGTCAAATAAATAAATAAAATCTTTTTTAAAAATTGCTTTGTAAAAGGCAGGGCTCTATACAAATATGAAGGCAATGCATAGCTTTTCAAATTTACACAGAGATGCATACATATAAATATATAAAGCTAATGACTCCATACAATTTTTTTTAAGATTTTATTTATTTATTTGACAGACAGATCACAAGCAGGCTGAGAGGCAGGCAGAGAGAGAAAGCGGAGGAAGCAGGATCCGGAGCAGAGAGCCCGATGCAGGGCTCGATCCCAGGACCCTGTGATCATGACCTGAGCTGATGTGGGACTTGATCCCAGGACCTTAAGATCATGACCTGAGCTGAAGGCAGAGGCCCAACCCACTGAGCCATCCAGGCACTCCTACAATTTTTAAATAATAAAAAACCTAATCTTTTTTTAAAATTAAACTACAGCACATTAAAACAGAATGTTAATCTGTGATTTAATCAGCCTATCACTGTGCTGTAGTTAAACCAGAAGAATAGTAGTTAAACCTGAACTCAAACATTTAAGAAGCATTAAATCTTTCTCTTTGTGGGGAGAGATCAGTGATCCAGTTAGCTGGATCACATTCAGGATTCTTTGTACTTTACTCCCTTGTTGAACTGTTGTTTACTCTTCTAGGTCAAATTACTAAATACCGGAGAAAGAATCCTCCTGTTCATTGCAACCTAAATTGAGTCATAATCTCTGGCCTTTGCTGGAGGAAAGTGCTATACACTTTATTTGCTTCTACCTTTGTATTAATTGTTTGTCGCTACCTAGTAAATTATCCCGTTTTTTATTTTGGAGTTCCTGCAGGTCAGGAAGGTGGCAGGGGTCTGGCTGGGTGGTTCTGGGTCAGCGTTTCTCAAGAAGTTGCTGTGACGATGTTGGCCAGGGCTGCAGTCACATAAAGGCTGAATTTTAGCCAGAAGATCCACTTCTGAGGTGGCTCAATGGCACGGCTGTTGACAGGAGGTCTTGGTATGTCATCCTCTGAATTTTCTCCTGACAGGGCAGCTGAGTCCCCCCAGAGGTGTGATCTGAAAGAGAAGGCAAGGAGAAAGCTGTAATGATCTTTATTACCTAGTCCCCGAGGTGACACAGCCAGGCCTTCTCCCTTTCCATTTGTTAGAATCCAGTCAGTCAGCAGAGCCTGCAGGGGGCAGAGATGAGGAATGAAGCTTTGTCTCTTGAAGAGAAGAGTATTCAATAATTGGTGACCATATTTTAAAGCCCTCACAATCCTCATTAATCTGAATGAATCATCACGGACTTCTCATTTCTCTTCAGCTTGCACAGTGTGCACGTCTGGATCAAATATCATCTTTAGCCAGAATTAGGTGTACCGTTCCCCACAGAGCTCAGTAAGAGCTGGGGAGGAACACTGAAGGTACTGAGACTTCACGGATGCGTCCTGAAGAGCCAAGCCGGGTTTTGTTTATATGTGACTCGCCTTTGGGTCTATTGATACTTCTCTTTGTTATCTTTCCTTGCATCCAGTTCCGAGTAAAATCACATGAGTTATGCATCTGCGGCACCTAAAAAAGAGCCACCTCACCACTACAAGCAAACCTACCCCAGGGGCAGACTCGGTGCTCTTCTCAGACTGTGTCAGAAGTCTCCTAACTATACCATCCTCCCTGCCCTTAGCCTTTCACATTCTTATGAGAGTCATCTTCTGAAGCACGATGTATTCCGAGATGACTTTATATAAGTCATTTGTTTTCTCTAAAACTCCCTGTCTTCATATGTAAGATCAAATATATTTTTTCTGTTAACCTCCACAGGATTGTTCTAATTCCCAAATACCACAACATATGTGAAAGCTCTTTGAGAAATGTAAAAGACTCGACAAATTCAAGGAATTAAGATGCCCTCTGTTTGCTACTCTTAGAATTTTTTCTGTATTTTGTTTCTTGGCTCATGCTGTTATTCTTACCCTTTTCTTCTTTTTAATCCCTTTTTAGCCTAGCTTACTGAAATTTTCCCACTTTAAATCCTAGTTGAATTCATATCGTCTAAAAAAAAACCTTCCAGGTATGGTCAGAATTAATCTCTTGTCTTCTGAAGTTGGTTTTCCTCTTGATTTTACCAAACCTACCTCGTGTTGGAGTTAATTGGGTACATTCAAGTCATTCCTTAAAAACAGTCAAGTGACTGTTCTATTTATTTTTAGACTTCCCATAGGACCCAGGGTGCTCTTTTGCACATAACAAACTTTCAACGACTATTTGTTGGATTCAATTATGATTATTAACTTATGAATGAAATTATTAGAACTATCTGTCCCCAAATACCTTTTCTTACATCTTTAGTGTCATTTTTATGAATTGAGATTTTATGTTCTCAGAAGTCCTTGCTAAAATAAACATCAACAAAAACAGGCAATACATTAAGTTACCTTATAGTATACTTTCTTTATTAGATCAACAGCTAAGAATCTCGAAGTATCCTTGAGGAAATCAGATCAACCACATGTACAATCATTTGTGTACATTCTCTTCTATCTATTTATCTTCACAATAACCACAATAACCACAAATATTATGTATGATACTCAGGATACATAATATTTGTATTATATGAATAAATAAATTGCATTTCTTTTTTTTTCAAAATTTTATTTATTTATTTATTTATCAGAGAGAGAGAGAGAGAACGCACAGGCAGAGAGGCAGGCAGAGGCAGAGGGAGAAGCAGGCTCCCTGCCGAGCAAGGAGCCCGATGTGGGACTCGATCCCAGGACGCTGGGATCATGACCTGAGCCAAAGGCAGCCGCTTAACCAACTGAGCCACCCAGGCGTCCCAAGAAATTGCATTTCAAACCACTGGTTATTTTCCATAATCACATGTAGGGACCAACAAAGATACAGAAATGAAGCCCAGATTTTCTGACTCTGAGACCAATATTCCTTTCACTAGCACCACAGGTAAGTGTAGATGAAATAAAGATGTCTAAAACATTGGAAAAGATAGCTTTCTCCAGGACCTCAGGTCGCTAATATACAGGACCTAGACACTAATGGAAAACGTGTTGGACAGGGTAAGAAATCACCAAAAGGAGATGGAGAGGAGCTAAACATAAACCTGAGTTTTACTTCCAAAGATCTGCATTAATAAAAACATATTTAATGCTTGCTCTGTGTGAGGCACTGAGTCAGGCTGCACACAAAAGGTTACAATGTAGTTAGGGATGCTGACATGAAAAGATATAAGAGAAAAAGAGAGCCCATGTTATATACAAAAAAGGATTTAGAGACTGAGAGAATTCATTGCAGGGACACATCACTCAGAAACATGTCCGGGAGAAGCTCAGAGACAACATGGGGTCTGAGCCAGTCCTTAAAGTCGGAGGGCCCTCGGCAAGTAGAAAGGTCAATTAAGAGCATTCTAAGTAAGAGGAATACAGGCAAATATGTGATGTATTTGAGACACAGTGATTAAAGAATTGTCAGGCAGGGGAGTACTGGTAAATAACCCTGGAAATATTCCTAGGGACTGCTGTGTGGAGAGCCCAGGAGAAGGAAGAACAAAATTCATTTTCCTGGAATATGGGCAACCATGAAACACTTGAGCAGATGTAGGGACCCCAAGCCCACAAATTCACTATACTTATTTACTAAAACTGAAATCCGGAATTCCATTCAAACTCTGAAGAGGATCCCACTCTACAGTTTGGATCCCTTATTCGCTAATTCTTCACTAAGAAATAGATGGGGGACGCCTGGGTGGCTCAGTCAGTTAAGTGTCTGTCTTGGGCTCAGATCATGATCTGTGGGTTCCTGGGATCGAGTCCTGCATCAGGCTCCTTGCTCAGTGAGGAGCCTGCTGCTCCCTCTCCCCCTGCTTGTGTTCCCTCTCTCACTGTGTCTCTGTCAAATAAAAAACAAAACAAAACAAAACAAAAAAAACAAATAAAATCTTAAAAAAAATAGATGGGTCCCAGGGGCTCATAGTAGGTGGGCATAGTTGCTTACATAATGCTGAGTTCATAACACTTTAAAGAGTCCTTAGTTCAAAATCCCTCTGTTTTCACTAACAATTATCCCAGATTCTTATTTAATGTTTCTAAATCCCAGGCAGCGTTCAAAGCATTCTGCAAATACGGACTCTTCGGATCCTTGCGATAATCCTCCGAGGTCTGCACTCTTCTCATCTTCATTGTACAAGTGAAGGAACCGGCAGAGAGAGGTTAGGCGATTTGTTCGAGGCCACACGGAGTTAGGATCCAACCAGGCAAGTCTCGGTCTCCGCCAAGTACTGTCAACAACATTAGTCATGCTACACCGGCCTCCAACCAAACATTTTTCGCAACGACTTAGGGAATGGTGGTTTAGAGGAAAAGCCACCTTTTAGTCAGCCTTACGTAGGAATTGAAATCGATGAAAAAACCTTCCCTTAGTGTATCAAGTTTTGACCTATTTTGGTTAGTGAAACTTTGTTTCCAGCCCTCTCGTCACAAAGTCTGTGGGCAGCTTTTTTAGATGGCATGATAAAAATGTAGCCAGGGGGAAATTTCTTTAATTTCTCTGTTTTACATAAACTACCTGGATATATTTAACAAGTAGAGAGATAACATCCATCCTCTCTCAACATCCTCTTAATTTGAGCTCTGAATAGAGGAAAGAGTCATTAGTGAACATGAGGTGCAGGTGTTTTTGGTGATATTTACTAAAGAGTCTCCAGTTTCTACCCATTAAGAGAAACTTTTAACAGCAGACTCCAGAAGAATAATAAAACGCACAGCCACAGAAACCATCTTGACAGTTTTATTGTTTGAGGTAGGTACCAAATGTTGAGACTTCGCAGAGCAGTGGATTCCATTCCACGGCAAAGCCTGGAAGCGCCAGGTGACAGTTTTCCGCCAGCACAGTCACAATCGAGATCGCAAAACCAACCCAGGCCTCCTAGGTGATGCACGAAGCCAGCCTGACATAGGGAGTCTTTTCAGAGTGCTGTGGAATCCAGGACTGCGCTGCTTTAAGTCCAGCGTTGTTTTGCACAATTCTCCGCAGAAGGGATTTTTCTCGTTTGTTTTGTAACTTAGGCATATTAAGGAAGTAAAAGTCATTTCTGAGCATGAACTGGATTTGGGAGAAGTCAGTAACTAAACAGTTATGAAGCACTCACAGAGGAGCCAAAATAATCCCTTTGCCAGGATTTCACCCCCCCCCACCCCCGTAGAGAAGATAGGAGAATTGATTTCTTTCCTATTTTGAAATAGAGCAGTGAGTTATTTTTTGTTAATATCTTGGGGCAACGTTCCTCATCAGGCTCCGCCTCCAGAGATGTATTCCGGATGAGTCATGAAATGTGCCATTGACTCATTCATTCAAAAAACCATCACCGGGCTCCTCCTGTGTTGCCCGAAGGGTGCTAGACCCGTGGATATGCATAAAGGTCAGAGAGCTAGGCAGCAGACCAGTGCAGGGAAAAGGGGAAATGAATGCCAGTTCTCTAACAGGTAAGCTCGGAGCTCCCCAAGCAGATGTGGGCGGGAGACCCGGGATTCCAGACATCCCAGCTCCCTTCTGAGGCAGAAGAGGGAGAACTGCATCTCAAGACAAGTCAGAGGAGGGGGTTTTTCAGGCTGATGGGGAAGAAACAATCTCTGAAGCCAGGAGGTGTGAGAGAATGTCATATTAGAGGAACTGCAAGAGTGCCCAGAAGACAAGAGGTCAGGAAGTGAGAGCTGATGGTGGCTAGAGAAGACAGCAAAACGAGGTTATGAAAAATCTAAGGGGTGCCTGGGTGGCTCAGTGGGTTGAAGCCTCTGCCTTAGGCTCAGGTCATGGTCCTGGGGTCCTGGGATCGAGCCCCGAGTCGGGCTCTCTGCTCAGCGGGGAGCCTGCTTCCTCCTCTCTCTCTGGCTGCCTCTCTGCCTACTTGTGATGTCTGTCAAATAAATAAATAAATAAATCTTAAAAAAAAAATCTAAGATTGGGGCGCCTGGGTGGCTCAGTCATTAAGTGTCTGCCTTCCACTCAGGTCATAATCCTGGAGTCCTGGCATGGAGCCCTGCATCAGGCTGCCTGGTCTGCTGGAAGCCTTCTTCTCCCTCTCTCACTCCCTGTGCTTGTGTTTCCTTTCTCACGGTGTGTGTGTGTGTGTCTCTCTCTCTGTCAAATAAATACAATGTTTAAAAAAAATCTAAGATGATATGCAAAGAAGTATGGATATTATTCTGAAAGTAATGGGGAGCACATAAAGAATCCTATGCAAGAGAGTAACACGATTCCATAAGCTTTACTTAATGGTCACCAGAACAGCGTAAAGCAATGATTCTCAACAGGGGCGGATTTTGCCTATTTAGGGACCATTGGTCACATCTAGAGGGAAGGGAGTGCTATCAACATCTAATGGGCAGAGGTCAGGGATGCTGAAAAACAGCTTATAATGCACGAGACCTGTCACCACAACAAAGAAGCATCCAGCCAAAACTGTCCATAGTGCTGACGTTGAGAACCCCTGGTATGCTATGCCGCTTCACGCCCCGCTCCCCAAGTTCACGCACTAGTCCCTGGAACTTGTGACTATGTTTCCTTGTACTGCGAAAGGGATGTTGCGGATATGACCAGGGAGTGTGGGATGAGATGAATAGTGTGGATTACCCAGGTGGGCTCAAGGTAATCATAAGTGCTGATAAAGGGAAGCAGTAGAGTCAGAGACAGAAAAGAGAATGTGAGCACCGAAGCAGTCAGTGAAGGAGACACAGTGACTCCAGGCTGTTGCCTTTGAAGATGGAAGGAGGAACTATGAGCCAAGGAATGCAGGGGCCTCTAGCAGCTGGAAGGGGCAAGGACAGAGGCTCCCTGAGAGCCTCCAAAAGGAGCCAACCGTGCTGACCCTTTGATATCAGGCCAGTAAGACTGATCTTCCAGTTTTGACTTCCAGGATAGTCAGAGAATAAATCTGAGTTGTGTTAGGCCACTTAACTTGTAGTTTGTTATAGCAGCAATAGGAAATTAATACATCTGTTTTGGAAGATAGGATAGATGGGAAGCAAATCTTGAGGCAGAATGAAGAGTAAAGAGCTTTCAATAACGCCAGCCACGTAACTGAGCACTGGAGATACAACAGTGAGCGAGGCAGGGAATGAACAAAATTCCTGCTCTCTTGAAGTTTATAAACTATTGATTTATATAAGTTCTTGTTACACTCCAGAAAATAATCCCTTGTACAATGCTAATTTCCCTTCCCCATCCTTTATACATCAGCTAACTTTTTCTATTTTGAGTCAAAAGTTTTATTTTTGATATATTCAAATTTATCAGTATTTCACATTATGAATCATACTCCCCTCCCCATCCGAGGTCATTTCAGTTTCATAAAATATGTCTCTACATTTTTTCTATTAACTTTATTTATAGTTTTCTTATGATCAATTAATTATTGCTCCCAGTTATTACTCACTTCTTCAAAGCAGTATCATTAACCCTACCCTTGCCATGTGTTCCTAGAGAGGAATATACTTTATCACACCATTGTCAGGACCAGCCGTGTGACTACCTTTGCTCAACAGAGTATGAATTCTCTTATCTGATCATAAACTTGTGAAGGAGAAATACAGTGTTTATTGTTGGAAACCAGTGAAATTTGGGGATGGTTCGTTATGAAGCGTAACCTTCACAGGGAAATGTGGTTAAAACACTTGTGTTTATATTTAAGTCTTTTAACTATGATGCCATCATTGTCACATGGAAAGTTACCCTTAATATACAGATATGTTCGCTCTCTCTATTGCGTTTCATGGATCCATCTGATCCTGCATGATTCTATGATATTTTTATGACTGTTGTATTATACCGTATCTTGATGTCTTGTGAGTTCCTGCTTTTCAGTCTTCCTTCTCAAAATTATACTAGCTTTGTAGGAATGGTCAAGTTTTCAAGTTATATTTAAAAAGTTTCCTGTTCTCCCCCAAACTCTGCTGAAATATTGATTATAAATACATTAAATATGTGGAAAAGCTTGGGAAACCATTAATAATTTTACTATGTTACCATGTCTGCTTTTATTAAGGCCTCATTTATTCAATTTTAGAAATTTTACAAGTCCCTATGTAAAGATACTGTGTTTTCTTCCTTGGTTTAATTCCTAATTGTTTCATTGTTTGGGTTGGTATTTTAAGTGACATGTTATTCTCTATTACAGTTTTAGTTGCTGTTGTTGAATTTCTATGTGAGGTTCTAGACTCCAGTGTGAAACGGAAACACCCAAATGGGGAAGAGAGGAAAATACTAGCACTTCTCTGTTTGCTTATTTCTTAATTTTACTTCAACATTTTTATGTTTAGGCAAATAGTATCTAATGTATTAACACAGTAGTTCTATAATAAGAAGAAGAGTTAATTTTTAGGAGCACTAACTTTGTGCTAGGTACCACAAATGCTTATATGAAATTACTTATTACAATGCAAATATGAAATTACTTAATCCTCACCATATCCTAAGTGGTTAAGTGTTGCTGTTATTATTGTTATTATTATTATTATTATTA